>PVPY01000696.1:0-24476 GCA_002982035.1 Fusarium algeriense
ATCTATTAATATAAACTTAATATAGATTAGTTTATCCCTTAGAAACTATAACCGTTATACTTTTGTGCGTGTCTTACGGTTTTATGCCCAACTAAGCTTGCTTAGTTGGCCCCCCTCCCGGCTCGAGCCAATGGGTAGTTAGTAAAAGTTAAAAGATCTAAAGTTAAGACTTAAATTAATTAAATTATATAATAAGGTATATAACCTATTTAAACTTTATATATAAAATTAGCAGTAAAGTTAGTAAAAAAACAGTTATATAAACTAAGGAAGCTTTTTAATATATAGTAAGATATATTAAAATCACTTTAATAGCCTAATAGCATTCCTAAGCTAAAGGAATACTAAATTAAAGGTTATAAACTTATTATATACCTTTATATTAAGTTAAACCCCTAAGTTACTATTTACTACTTTACTAACTGCTAAATTGCTAAAGAAGCATTTATATAGGGAATATAGAACTAGAACTTAATTTCCCTTATCTTTAATACCGGTATTTTAGACATTATAAAGAAGGTTAATACTATCCGTTATTTCTAGCCGTCTGAACCGTGGACCTTGTCATTACTAGTGACGCGCTCTACCACTGAGCCATTGAGGCGCTTGCTGATTGGTTGAGCTATTGCCATCATTATCCTGTATATATAGGTAAAATGTACCAAAGCCTCTAACTTGAACCTCCATGACCAAATTGACCCATACCCAATGATCAATATTCGAGTATTAGCACCGCCAGGGAGATATATTACCTATATGTCAATTATTTTCAATGGATTCTTCCTGTAAGCTGTCCCAGTCAGCCATGGAATAGTTTCATCTGTGGCTATTACCAACAGCCTCTCAAGCCTCTGCTTTAAGAATCGTAAAGCACATTCCTCCTTGTCCTGTTGCAGCTACTTCATCTTCGTCTCAACGAATGAGCCCATATTAGCTACCACAGAGTCTCTCAACACCCCCATCCCATGTTTCTCATCATGCAACGTTGCCCAATACATAGCATCTAGTTCAACACTCTCCCTAGCAGCCTAATCAAACCAGAAACGACCCGTTTTCCAAGAGTAACGCATCTGGTTCGAAAGACGGGTCTTCTGGGGCGATGTTGACGACTCATCCACGCTCTCTAGAGAGTTTATAAACGGCTCATAAAGTTATTGAAACTCCTGCAACCACAAGCCGTGACTTCGGCGTATCTTTGAGATGCAGAACACAGCTTATTGTCAACATCCGGGTTTTATGCATATCATCATAAAACCGTTTGTTTTCCAAGCTACATAAGTATAATGGGTACCCCAACTCATAAGTTGTGGGCAACAGTGCATGTCTCCTTTCTTAGGTCCTCATTCCTCGTCTGAGCATATACTTTGTTTCGATTTACAGCCTTCCAAGCTTCCTATCACAGACAATCACCAGCTCATGGTTCCCTGAGATGCACTGTAGAATTGAAATACCCAATTCAAGACGCATAAATATCATCCTGCCATCACGGCATCTCCTGTTTGCCTGTCTCCTTCGCTTTGCCCTATCAATCTTTCCCCCAAAACGACTCTCGATACTCCGCGCACTCCCGAAGCGCATTCATAAGCTCTTCCCTCGATGCTCTTGTATGTGACTCTTCGGTTCCTTGCGTCCTCCCCTCACCTAAGCTAACGATATGAGCTTCCGCCGTTATTACCTGACGCACCAAGTGATCCTTATACGTTTCCATAGCGTCGCCCCCAACGCGCTTCAAAACATTATTCGCCCGACCAAAAGAAGTCCGGAGGACCGCGCTGAGCGAATCTGCCTCTGATATTCTCTCTCGAACTCGCCTGACAAGTTGGCCGTCACGGGTCTTGAGATTGTTCGCCATTGTGACCAATGTTTTGATTTCGCGTTCCAAACCCTGGTTCTCTGTCTGAAGTGAGCTTATGTGTTTTCCGATTTTATCTGGGAGCTTGTTTTCTCTCAACAGGAGCTTGATCTGCGCTATTGTTGAGGACAAGAGCTCTCGGTACGTGACCCAGCGAGCCATAAGAATGGACCGCGTAGTTGGTTGCGACTGACAGATCCTCAAGCACTCACACATTCGGTACCACCACGAAGGTGGCTTGGGGGATTCAAAAAAGTCAGTAAAAACGGATTGGTTCAAATTCCATGACGCAGTGTGAACTTTCTCTAATATGGAATCCAGCTTTGCCTGGTATTGGATGATGTCAGGCATGTAAGTCTTGGATGTTTTACCCGCAGACGAGGCGAGAGAAGCGATATCTGTGTCGATCTTGAGTAAACTTTCAATATCGGGCATCTCTCCCAGACCGTTCAGTATGTCCGCTACGTCAGAAAAGGCTCGGGTCACGGTCTGTGGCTGGTATAAGATGGGGACGACTTTGACAAGGGGCATTGGTGGTCTAGAGTCCGCAAAGATGATAGTTGGTGGGTCTTGCAGAGGTGCTGGTGCCGAGAAACATCCGAAACTCACCACCCAAACCCAGAACCTGCTGGCCGAGAATAAGTAGCTGAAAATATCGAACACATTGAGGTGATCAGTGGCTGCTAAGATAGCTACAACCAGAATCCCCAGACCGATACAGAGCAAGAGGTGATCGCGGAACCACACCGCTAAACGGTAGACAACTGGCGAACCCTCAAGCCAATGCAAGAACTTAGCGCGTGATACAGGTTCTGAATGAAGGAGGTGGTTGCGACGAGGCCTCGTAAGCATTATGGTTATTGGTGGTGTTGTCAACATTCTGGTTGTAAGTGATCGACTGGTTGTACTGATAATGGTGATTGGTTGTCTGCGGCTGTGTCGTTTCGTCCGATCTTGTTGGTGGCCCTGATGCCTCTGCTAGTTGCCTCAAGGTACTTTGCTCATCGCGAGCGACAATGTCTTTTACCTTCTCATATTTTTGCCAAGTAGGACGTTCCGGTGCCTTCCCTTGATCCTCCTCTACATCGGGACGTTCGGGGATTATATCGCGGAGTGCTCCTGAGATTTTGGCAGCACCTGTTGGTGCAGAGGATAGTGTTGGCTTGGTGGAATTTCGTTGCGAATTCTGCGAAACAAAGGCAGCAGGCACGTGGTCTGAGGTTGCGGACTGATCCTTGACGTGTTCGCGTTCGAACTTGCAGTCGTTACTGCCGAGTGATGGCTTTGTTGTTGACGATGATGAAGAGCCCTGAATTGAAGCATGGTTAGTGAAGCTTGACTGCGGTGGCTGGCGTCCCTGACCTGTCGTCTGTACTTCTTCTGAGCTCTTCTGATATGTTCAGGCCTTCCGCCACCCGCAGGAGAAGACATATGCGATATATTCAACTTCGACGGCGAAGAGATTATTGGAATGACAGACAAGTCAGATGCCGAGATTTGGCCTCCTTTTGGCTATCTTGCCGGAGTCGATAGCGGCTTACGTATGCGGAGATCAGGGTGACACTGCAGATACTGGGCGCATCTACTTGTGAGTCACTACTTATGACATATCTCAGGGGCTTTTTCGGTTTGATCAAAGAAGATGGACCATATTTGGGAGATTTAAGGCTACTGTTGTGTGTCTAGAATCATGAAAGCAAAGTGAATTGCGCCTGCGATGGAGCAAACGCCAGCAACTTGCTTTGTGTGACGTCTGTTATTGACCGATTGGCTGGTAAGCGAAATTCAGCAAGAAGAACAGTTAGCAAGCTTTTTACTTTGTTGATTGGTCTTTGATCAAATGGGTCACAACAATATTAGCGACCGAAACGTCATTGAAGAGATTTGAGGCTTGCTTTAGAAACAGAGCCGACACATTTTGTTGGCTGACACCGTCACATGGCCAGGGCAAACAAGGATCAAAATGAGCAAACGCCACCAAGCATAGGCTGAAACGAGACAAATTACGCTGCTGTCTACGTGTTCAAAGAATCATGTCTTCCGACAATGCCTTCACCAATTGGGGCCGAAATTTGAGCTTGCAGAGTTTCATTCAACTACAGACGCACTCATAAAAATCTAAGGCTTATCAACTTCTCACTCACCTCTCTGCCTTCTGCCCACTCGCACGAAAGTCAATATCCAATTCTTGCAGCCGTGGCAGCCAACATGTTTCCAGCCCTGGGCTTCATTGTGGCAATCTTGGTGGCAGGTTCAGGTCTTTTCTACACTGGCACTATCCCAGGATAGTCAACACCAACACCTCAGGAATATCTCAAAACCCAAGCCAACCTCTCTCAACTCCCCGGTATTCAGAAACCACTGGCGCGTATATGTCGCTCCCAAGAGTGGCGACATCTCGATATAGAACAGGGGCGACTATCACATATGATGATCGAATCTGGATGGGAGTTTGTAAGAAATGGCGGGAGGTTTCCGTCTCGCAAAGAACAGTTGCGAGGTATCTCTGAGGCGTTAAAGTTATTTCAGAATAACATTGTCGTAATGAATGAGTGGCACATGTGGTGGATACATCGGGAGAGTAGATATGTGGAGGATGAGGATTTTTATAATACTTGGGAATACACGGAGGAGGATGAAACAGAGGATGAAGGGATCCGCGATAGTGAGCGGTATATTGGCGCGGCCGGCAAAGGGAGAGTCCCTGTTTGAGTGTTTATTTCGTCCACTTGTCACAGCTAGCCCTTCGCAATGGAAGCTCAAAGGCATTGCTTTGTATTATGCTTGACTCACCGTTAGGCAGCAAGGTTAAATGTGCAACCGTAATCAAAGCTGAGGCCATCAAACACGGGTAACGAGGTTCTCATTGATGCTAACGGTTGATGATGCCAACTTGAAAATGTATGTTATTGACTGAGAACTTTGACCTGTCATAGATGAAGATTATCATTCAGTTGCACTGTTGAGCTTCTTTGTATCTTTAGAACAAGACGTTCTCAGCATGCTGTACTACTCCACTGCCCAGTCAAAGCATCTCAAACAAGATGGGCCAGATGGAGTCACAACACAAAACAAAACCATCACCATTACAACAGAAAAGCCTTCAAAATTTACAAAGAAGGTATACTCAAGAAAATCACTACAAATAAGATATATCACCAGCAACAGCACTAAGCTATAAACCAGCAATCCCACAATCCATCTCTGCCAATCGCGTCGCCTGGAGCAGCCGCACCCATGCTATTTCCACCCAAACCTCCGCCTCGAACCTCATCCCAGTATCACTAATCTCGCTTCCCGATCCCTCAATTGTGATCTGCTATAATTCCTAAGTAGCCAATGGACGTTGCTAGCGGTTCGGACGGGCCACCTGAGCATAGCCGCTACGCTATTATAGTCCGCAAGGCGAAAAAGGTGGTAGATTGCATGCGAGGTTTGGAAAGCGGATTTTTGATGATGTTTTTGCGGTAGGAATCGATGGTGGCTCGGAATGGGAAGGTTTTGGCTTGAGGATCTGCGCCTCCGGAGCTGACATGCGACTGGTGTGACACTGTCTATTGCTGATGTCTTGTTGCCGGCGGTGTTGATGTGATTGTTCATCGGAGGAAGGATTGGGGGGATTTCATATACGGCTTTGGAGATTGTTTGGACGCCTGACCTGGTCTGGCCAACCATTAGTGGCAATCATCAATCTTACAAAGTCGAAAAGGAGTCATGTACAAGATGAATCTATTTGCCAGTTTTCAATTAGCCTGATCAACTAGTTGGGAGCTGGGAAATAGGGAAATCATCAAAAAGGGCAGCTCGAAAAAAAGAAAAAGAAAACTAAATAACAATAACTATAATATCAATGCTTTGTGTTCATGTGAATTAAATTACTGTCCTAAATTATGTATGATTTATATTCGTATGCTTGGGATATCGTATGATCAAACCCTTGTCAATTATCTGCATGTGCAATGAGCACAACCAACATGCTGACAAATTTCGACTGGGATTGCGAGAACTGATGAAATCAGAATGATGTGTTCCGTGCGGGGAAGTTCTTATTGAAAACATTTATTTGCGTGATTAAAGCACTTCGCATTAAAATGGCCGAACCAACTATCAACACTGCGCCTGTCATAGTACCCGACGAAGAGGTTTGTCTCTCCCCGTGCCTATGGTAAAGCAGTCATTAATTTGGGGTTTTAGGTGGAAGAAGAGCGAGACTCATTAATTGGATCTGTACGCCCATTTCAGTGATTGTTGCGATAGCCGAACTGACCTTGTTCAACAAAGAGCCTGGCATCAACACCCGAGAGTCTGAGGAGTTCTATCCTCGACTATCGAAAGGAGAATGGTAGAACTTATCATCGGTACAAAGATGGGAGTGAGTTGATTGCGCTGGGGTTTCCTTGGAATTGAGACTGATGGCTACAGAGTATAACCTTCCTAACGACGACATCGAAAAGGAGAGACTCGGTATGAAAAAGCTCTGAAAGTTGGCTTTCATCTGCTAACATTTGAGTCTAGACTTGCAGCACAACCTGTTCATTATGATGCTCGATAATAGGCTTGGACTTGCGCCTCCAAACAACCTCGACTCCACAGCCAAACGTGTACTTGATGTTGGCACTGGCACAGGAATATGGGCAATCGACTATGCCGACGAACATCCGAATGCACAAGTGGTTGGTGTCGATCTCTCGCCTATCCAGCCTGATTTGTACTCCATTGGGTGAAAATTTGTGTTGAACAAGAACTAACAATGCGCAGTGTTCCACCGAATGTGGAGTTCTTCATCGACGATATCGAGGAGCCATGGACTTTCACGGAACCATTTGATTACGTTCATAGTCGAATGATGACATTCAGTATCAAAAGCTGGCCCAATCTGGCGAAAAGCATTTACGCGTAAGTCATCCGACTTTATGAAAGCTTTCAATTCTTATAATCCTAGCTCCCTCGTTCCGGGAGGCTACGTGGAACTTCTCGAAATCGATCTCTTCGCCAAATCAGACGACAACACCCTCACCGAAGATCATTATCTCTCTAAGCTTATCCACCTTCTTGACGAAGCATCTACCAAGATCGGACGTCCATTCCAAGACAATAAGAAGAACAAAGACATTCTACGCGAAGCCGGATTCGTAGAGATTGTCGAGACGGTATTCAAGTGGCCGACGAACCGATGGCCTCAGGATAAAAAGTACAAGGAGATTGGCGAGTGGAATAACTTGAACATGGATAGCTTCAAGGGTCTCGAGGCGCTGTCAATGGCGGCTTTGACCCGGGTGCTTGGGTGGAGCCAGGAAGAGGTGACGGTCCTTTTGGCCAAAGTCAGAAGGGAGTTCAATGACAGAACTATTCATGCTTACTGGCCTGTGTAAGTATTACCCGGATGTACAATAGCATTACTAATATGTTCAGCTACTCGACCTATGGCAGAAAGCCTTTGGAGTGAACCGCGCATCAGTTCGCTGGCGTTGATCTTCACTTGGTATGCAATGATAGTAGGAGAAAAATATCGATTAGCATCATTACTATATCAAGTCAATTGTTATAGTTCAAAGAAGCATTCCAGCAACCATTAAAAGCACAATAAATCCTCCGAGGTCGGTGTTTAATCGCGGTGCACCGTCAGTCACAGGGGCCGCACCTCCTGTAGATGACCCCTGAGCAGTAGTCGAGGTACTCTCAACGCTACGCGGGAGAGTTGTAGTCTCTGCTTCTGAAGTCGTAAAGATCGTGGTCGATGTTGATGACTCATGTGAAACATGAGAAGTAGTCACTGCGACAGCTGTTGAAGAAGCATGGGACGTAGTGGTAACCTCTAACTTAACACCACAGACCTTTTCAGCATCAAAGGTAAAATCGAGATTCCTGGCACGGCATTCTGTGTGCTGGCGCTCAATGGATTCTGCATGTAGAATATTAGAGGATTCCGAGTGTTAGAGTTGACTGATACTAACCAGGCATTGCATCGGCGTCGCAATTCTTGGCCATACAGCAAAAGTACACCTCACGATATTTCTTCTGGGTGCACATACAAGCTGGATCGTTCGTACATGAACCTCCTGGGAAGCTACTGGAAAAGCAGCCATTCTGAGGGTCATATTAGTTTATCTAGCCAAATAGCGCATTGGCATTCACGTACGTCACATTCTGACTTGCGTAGTTCTGCACCTTGGTCAAATTGCGGCGCGGCGACAGCGAGACTTGAGCCGAAAAGGCTGAGGATTACGAAACAATTGGACAAGCGGACCATGGTATCAACCTTTGACGAGGGACTGTGACGACAATAACTAATAACACTGGCAATCTTTATGTTTGTGATGGGAATGATTGAAGGGACAGGCGCTGGATAAGTATCCCTTTCTTCGCTGAGGGATTTCGCGCGTAATAAGAACGCGTTCCTGTGCCGTTGTGAGGACACGATAATTTGTAACGCTTGTATGGACCAGGACACACGCTGACTCCTCCTGTCACGCTTGAGGGAATCAGGGAAGTAGTGGGGTCATGACTGAGGCAAGCCAATAAGAGAAGCCTTCAGACTCTGGATGATCAAACAAATAACAAACATTTCGAGTACTGAGCATGGGGTCAAAAAAAAAATCAAAAAAAAGGGTACAAGGGTCGGGTCAAAGCGACTCGAGAAGCCATGAGATGGATAGGTTATTAATAAATCAGCCATTGCTACCTCAGTGCGACTTCCAAATGGGGAAAAGCAGGACCAATTTGTGAGATCAACGAGAGGACTACCGCCAGTATAGAGCACAAGAAGGCTTGGTAATCTTCCAAGCCTCATCCAAAACCTCCAACACCTCATCTGGCAAAGGACCCTTCTCAACATTATCCAAATTGCTCTCAAGCTGACTCAAAGAGCTGATCCCAATGACCAAGCCATCATTGCCATTCGTGACCTTGAGCTTGCTATGGTGAACAAGCCATCTGAATGCAATTTCCAACAGTGTCAACCCCAATTTGTCGGCAACAGGCTGAATCACTTTCAAAGCCTCAAAGTTGACATCCTTGAAGTATCTGTCGCGATACATTGCTCCGATTACCGGGTCCTGAGTCGAGTATCGGCCGTCGTCAGGAATTGCTTTGCTCTTGTAGCGACCAGAGAGAACACCGCCCGCCAAAGGATTATAGACGAGGATGTCGATTCCATATTTGCGACAGCAAGGGACCAGTTCCTCCTCAATGGCACGGGTCAAACAGTTGTACATCGCTTGATAGACTGATGGCTTGATCCATTCTTTCTGATCCGCAATGTTCCAGAGCTCAGCAACTTCCCAAGCAGCATAGTTGCTCAAACCCAACTTCTTGAACTTTCCCTCTTGATAAAGTTCATTACAAGCCTCAAGGGTCTCCTGAAACGAAACAGAGCGATCGGGTGCATGCAGGTAGAAAATGTCCACGCTGTCGGTGCCCAGCTCGCTGAGACTCTTGTTCAAATTCTCTTTGACGACGTCTTTAGAATGATCGCCAGGCTTCTTAGGGTACCACTTTGTTGCCAGAGTAAGATTGCGCTCTCGCCAGTTGGTGCGCTTGGTCCATCCTTCTTGCTGACCGCCGACGTAGGTTCTGGCTGTGTCAACTTCATTGTAGCCGCGAGACCGGAGGTAGTCGAGGCATTGATTGAAGGTGTCGAGAGACGTGATGCGGCTTCCGTATGTTTCTGAATTCTCCGGGCCGAAGGTCATCAGACCAAGGACGATGCGGGGTTTTGTCTTGGGCTGTTGATGACTGTCTGACATTGCAGCTGATGGGAATCTTGAAGCTTTAGATGGTGTAATAGGCAAAATTTGGGGTAATTGGCAAGCAATACGTCCTATACCATGCTGTCCGGATGTCGCATCTGAGATTATTGTCAAGACATATCAATGCCTCGGCTGCGAAGCCATTATCAGATTGCCGCCGTGGGGAATGTTTCCGCGCTAATATCTGAAACAAACCTACCATATTGAGAAGCCTTGTGGATTGGTTACCCCGCATTCTGTACTTCGAGTTCTGTAGTGTCAATGTTGAAGTTCTTGCGAATCTATCTCCGTTTCCATCTTCATTGGCAATAAAACCAAGAGCTTCCCGATAACGTACGCTATCCAATATTGTTTCCAATTCTCCAAACTCAATTACGACTTACTCAACATGGTGTTAACTTCTTGTATCTTTTCAAGGTTTCAGTTGTCCTTGTAAAGTGACATCGTAGGTCCGCAAACTAACGGGGTACTATGTATAGGCTATGTCAACGATGGCTTACGCTCGACTACCCAATGGCAAGGACATCTCGAGTAGCCTTCGGTAGAGGTTTCCAGTATCATGGATGATGTCTGCCTAACGGATCCTTCCAGATCCTTCAACATGGATAATTTGATGCCCTGAAACCAAGTCGATATGATCATCGTGAATTAAACCGCATTGGGCAAAAGTTTCGACGATTTCCTTATCGTGCCGATTTACCGGCTTATCTAAACGCCAGGTGGGGGCCGTTTTTGATCTTCGTGAGCTAAACCGCTTCTGAAGAACCATTCGAGCGACATCGTCACGCCTCTAAGCCACGTTCGAATGGAAATGCTACATTTAGGAATGTTTTCGAATCACAACTGCCGATCTAGCACTGCCTGGGAGGCCGCAAAAATATGCATTGAAGTCATTTCCTTGTTTCAAATTGACATCTCAGCAAAGAAGTCTTTCTGTAAGCAAATATTGGATGAGTCCTTGATCCAATCACCAACTTGAAGACGGCTGAATGCTAGGCTTAAGCAAGCAAATTGAGGGTCTAACAGTTGGGCTTGGCAGAAAAGAAGAGCAGAGTGGATTCAAATCACTCCCATTATCCTATCACCTCTCTCCTAAACGCGAATTTCATCTCGACCGGGTACAGCCACAAAGTAAGATGGCCCGGCCGGCCGCCATCAAGTAAACCAACAAATCACAGCGACCCAACATGTCCCAAGCTCCCAAGACCCCTGCCAAGCACTCCATGGCTGTATCCGCTGATCCTTGTTCCTGTCGGATAAGGCCGCCGCGCAACCCCGATTTTTGTGATACTCAAAAGGTGAAAATGTCGGAAGATCGGTCGTATCAATGGCCGTTTGGGTGGGTGGGCAGCTATTCTGCAGGGCTGACGCTGATCCATGCTAGCTGGCTGTGTTGGCTGCGCTTAGATACTGGTATGAGGGTTTCATTGCAGGGGTTGTCCATGACCGCGATGCTATTGGGATATTATATATTGGGCTCGTGTCGCTGTTGCGAAAATTAATATCTTCATCTTCATGCAAACACAAGCGGCTACACCTTAGCGAACACCTGTTTTTTCCCCATCAAACTGATACACCACCATCATCAACACAATGGGCCTTCTCAGAAACGACGACGACAAAAGCAACGTTACCTGCCCGACGCATTCATTCGCTCAAGGTACTACCAACCTCGTCAACGCGTTAACCTCTAGTTAACATATGAAGATGCCGAGAAGAATTTTACTGGCAACCTCAGCTTCTACCAGCTGAGCATCATCATTGGAGGAGCTTGTGCCGCTTGCGCGCTGCTTATCATGTTCTTCATAAACATGATGCACGCAACGCATCTCTCGAACCCCTCCGAACAAGTCAAGTGCGCCAAACGATACCAAAGGCTTGTTTCGACGCTAACATCTACAGAATCATGCGAATCGGCACACTTATCTCTGCTTTCTCGATTATTTCCTTCCTCTGCATCTGCTTCCCCACTGTAGCAGTATACATCGAGCCCTGGTTACACGTCTACGAAGGTTTCGCTCTTGGATCATTCTTCCTTTTGCTCTGTGACTATGTATCCCCGCACCGAGATCAACAAGACGTGTTTTTCGCTACCAAGAAGAAGAATGGCATTAAATGGTTCAAGGTATGGCAGCTTGGTTGGTATTTGGATTTAGAAAACCTACTAATCTGGCTTCAGACGCGATGGGTCATGATTTTCCAGATGCCCGTCATCGCAATTGGCGTTGCCGTTGCCACCGATATTACTCAGGCCGCTGGGATCTTCTGCCAAGAAAGCAACTCTCGACACTTCGCCAACATCTACCTCCGAGTCATCATGTCGATTTCCCTCGTAGTTTCGGTCCTGTCGATCCTGCAGATGTACATGCTTCTCAAGAAGGATCTCGCTCATCATAACCCCATGCTGAAGCTCACTGCTTTCAAGATCGTTGTCGGATTGACGTTCATCCAGGGCGTAAGTTCTCTCTACCCTCCACTTAGCATGGTACTGACTTTTTAGATCATCTTTACGATTCTCGACGACCAGAACGTTCTGAAGCCCACCGACACACTCACCTACGCCGATGTTCATATTGGCATTCCCAACCTCGTCATCTGCATTGAGATGGTTCCTCTGGCGCTCTTCTTCATGCTTGCATATCCCTGGAACGTGTATGTGCACAACCATGGCCGCGGAAGCTTTGCCAAGTTGGAACAGGGCAATGGTCATGAGATGTCTTACCAGGGTGGTCCTCTTGGTATCCATGCTTGGCTTGCTATGTTGAACCCCTCCGATTCTCTTAAGGCTATCCTGTTTATATTCAAGCGCGATGATAGGAATTCCTCCACTACCTCCGTTGATATGACGGGATATAGCTCGAACGACCCATTGGTGTCGCGCCCTTATAACCCCCAAACAAATTCCACCACGCATTAGGATACAGACAGTGGTGGTCTCATGCGATGGTTTTTACACTTCTGATTCAGGTGACCTTCCTGTGGATACGGTGTTGGGCTGTTTTATTGTTGTTAGAGTTATTTCAAGCGAATGAATGCTTTCTATCTTGCGATTCCTGTTTCCGTGACAATCCGCTTTGGCAAACGGTTCAGCCCATTCTTCTGCCTGGAACCTAGAGTTACAATAATATCATGCATGTTGGTTCTGAAATGTGACTTACCACCAGTCTTGCGGCTGTAAGTTGATCCACACCGCCTTAATACTTCTGCAGCTGAAACCGCCATCCATGTTTCCTCTTTCTTTGACTGTCAACCCCAATTTCCTCAACACTCTCAGCATGCAGGTCATTTCATCCCTAAAAACATACTTTGACGAGATCGAAGAGACAAATGGCGACGATGAGTATAAGGCTTGGCTTAGTAAACTCTTCAACGCCAAGATCGAACTGGCTACTTTCGTTGAAGCCCGTCGCGGGCGAGGTAAAGCCACGGAGTATGTGGGCTTCCACAAGGGTTCTTTCAACTTCAGCTTCCGCTCCAAGTTCAGCGATGATGGACCCAATGCTATCATCCGCTTTCAAAAAACCGGACATTTAGTTTCAAAAATCAGCGGCGAGAAAATCGAAAACGAAGTCCAGATTATGAAGTTTCTCGCCCAGAATACCGCGATACCAATCCCTCACATCTACAGCTGGGGCCTGACTACTGAGAGTCCACAGAGCCTTGGGCCGTTCACAATCATGGGTTTTGTTGAGGGAACTCTCTTATCTATCGTTTTAAAAATGCTAACGGTAGATGGTCAGGGTCTTGTTTTGAACCCAGTGATCAACAAATCGATTTTGGACAAAATCTATTGACAGATCGCTAGTTATCTGTTTCAACTTTCCCATCACTCGTTTCATCGTATCGGTGCAATTTCGCAAGACACCAATATTTGGTAAGTCACCAGGAGGCCCCTGATCTATAATATGAATGAACTGGCCACAGTCTCTGGATATCCAGAGACATATCTTCCAAACTCAACATTCAAAAGTGCAAGTGAATACTTCAAGTCAGTAGCGGAGGATCACCTCTCACATCTCGATAGATAGCGTAACCTCGCTAATGACGCCGAAATTACAAAGTTTCGGCATGTCGCGAGGCACCGATTTGAGCAACTGATTCTGAATTACTGTATCAATGACGACGACCCATTTAATTTATTTATTTATTTTTTATTTTTTTTGTGACAATCTAAAACCATCAAACATGCTTGTCAACCCTGAAACATATGAGATTAAAGCAATCGTCAATTTGGAATTTACAAATGCCATGCCAGCACAGTTCTCATACGACCCCCATTGGTGGCTTCTCCTATCTGGCCCAGAAGTCTAGCTCGAACGTGATGCTTTTACAGCGCAGAATCGACTGATAGCAAGGAAAAGCTGATGGTACTGAAATCATCACTGATATCATACGGGGAACGATATAGAATGATGACCCGACAATTATCCGACTGCGGTAGACCTTGATTCGGTCTCCACAACATCTCGAATAGAACAAATATTCCGACATCATAGCTACTCTATTGCGGTATACCCACATCATCATGCCACCGAGAGATACCAGATACCGATCAGAGCTTTGCTGCTTTGGCGGATGGAACATGGCCCCATCTAGATCCCAAGTAACCGTCATCCCATGTTCCTTTGCATGACGTTCGTTGGTCTCTCGGATGGCATCATCCAGGGGAACTATTTTATCATCCTCGCCCCAGAGAATTTTGTAGCCGCGCTTTCTTGCGATGCGCTCGTCGCGGCGTCAGGCAGCATGTCGTTTGTAGTAGTAGGCCACGAACTCAGCGGGAGGTTCCCAATCGTCAGGAAGGTCCTCTGCACAAAAAGGACGCCGGCTTAAGTTGGGTCGATGCGGATTCTGAGCCTGAGACCCCTGATGAGGTGGAGGCCGAAGAGGTGAAGCTTTGTCGGAGGGAGTCTCGGGTGCGTGCTGTGGACCATCATCGTCATAGTCATCCTCGGTTTCCAATCCCTTCCCCTTTTCACCACCACGACCCCTTCGTCGTTGAGCTTCCCCTCCCCCATTTTCCATTTGACCTCTCTGTTCAACCTGTCCCCTTTCGTTCGGCCCCAGGATTCCAGCCTGAGAAGATGCGCCAGTTCCCGCGAGTTCAACAAGCGCAATCTCATACCGCTTGAGTCTGCTTTCATACTCCACGGCCATTCTCATTCCTTCCTGCACTTTGTCGTTGCAAAAAAGCATATAGGCTCGGATACTCGCCGCATCATTGAGATCAACGTCGTTGTTCCGTAAGATGCGACGTGGTCGCAACCGCAGTGGTAGCGAGTGGGGGAGATGGTAGAGGACGAGATCCAGTTGTTCGAGGAATCGATCGTGGTACCGGAGCTGGAAAAGATCGTGGAGTGGGTTCGGTATTCTCGCGGGGGTACTGGGAAGTGATGGATATCGACTGATATCCGAGAACGATGATGTAAGAGTATTCGCTCTTGTGTCTGTCCTTGTGAGTTCAGGGTGTCGAAGGACAAGATCTTCAATCTCCCGCCGTAGGGAAGTATCCAAGGCATCCCACTTTTCGTCGGTGTTAGCGTCGAACAGGGTATCACGGAGCCAGACCTCTCGTGGCGTGAGATGCATCGTGAACATATCTGTAGATATGAAGGCAGTGGTTTGAAGAGGGAAGAGATCGTTGGAACGAACAAGTCGGGGGTATGGCCAGATCCCCATTATCCTCATGACACGTTATCATAATTAACAACAGACAAAGAAGTGGGGAATGAAAATATCTTGATAAAATGGTTGGAAAGCAAACAGATTCAGCCCATTACACAGACCCGCACCTTGTGCCATCTCATAACCAGAGCAACAGTGACTAATGACAATGATTCTGTTTTGAAAGCCTTAACATTCTTTCATTTCAGGTCCGGCCGCCTTCTGAAAGACATTTCCTTTCTGCCTGGTGCATATCCGGTGAATGGTTCTCTAGCCTCATCTTTCCGCTTTCAAGATGCTCAACATGGCTCAACTGACCTCTAAGCGCCTGTTAATAACCGCGTATACTTCAATTCTTTATTCACCTCTTAGGCTTACTCACGCAGAGAAAAGGCGAAGCGAGATGGAACTCAAAGCGTTACTCTCACCTTTCTTCTCATTCAACGCTGCGAGATACCTTCATCCTATTATCTACCTGACTATGCGAACTTGACACTATCCTCACGATCACTCTTCTTATCGCTTTTACAGACCTCCTTGTATCGTTCTCGGGGCCCTCAATCGTCCAGTGAAGTCCGTCTTCAAAGCAGTGGGCGCCTTCACAATAGGTGTTCTCAGCAAGCGAATATGTCAGAAAGACTCAGATATACAGGAATAGAAACTTACACTGCTGCTTTGACTTTGCCCTGATCGAGACAGCATACTCCAGGCTTGTACATGCACGCAGCATTGAATGGATGCGATCGCGTATGGTCGCCTTGAAGCCAGATGTTTTGTGCTTCACTGAACCATGCCTTCGCAGCCTCGAGATTCTTGACTTGTTTTTTGATGATCCCGAGGATAAATGTTGCGCTACCAAATATACAATCATGTTTTGGCAGTGCTTGGAAATTTGAACTTACTATGCCAAACCGTCCCAGTTCAGTTGCCCCTCATGTTTGAACTCCTCAATGGCTGCCGCGACGTGCCCACCCGCCTCCTCCACCCTGTTCAGGTAAAACAGGCACCGTCCGAAGTTGGCTGTGATGACGGCGTCTCGAGAGGGCGGTTTTCCTTCCTCTACCATCGCCAGGTTCCATGTGACAAGGGACTTCTCCAACATACCAATCGCCTTTTCATGGTCATTTGCAGTGTTATAGGTGGACCCAAGGTTATTTTGAGTAGACGATATGAGGTATAGCCTGAGTGGATTTTCTGTGAGACGCAGTTCAAGGCTCTCCTCGTTTAGCTCCACGACTCTCTTCGCATTCCCGAGCGTTTCGTACATCTTCCCGAGATGTGTAAGTGTTGAGGCGTGGACTTCCGTGGCGACACCCTTATCCTGAAGGGTCTTGACAGCAGCGAGATTCACTTCACACATGGCCTCAAGGCCTTCTAGCAAGTTAACTTCGAACAGATACCTAGAAGCGTCAGATCAGGCTACTAATTCGCTTGTGGACCGTGTTTGCGAGCTTACCTCTGGCATTCGCTCAAGAGATTGCAAAAAGTTCGGAGATGCAGTAACGGACTCATTTTCCCTGCGGCATTTCATGAAACAGTCTGCCAAGCCAATTATATGCTGAGAGTACGTATTGCATTGAGCCCATTGCTGATATAGCTGTCCCAGCTGCTCATCCTGTTTCAGGAAAGCATGGTACAAGAGGAATGCGCAATCACAGAAACTCTGCTGTAAGTCCTCGGGCTTCAGAAAATACCGAAATTGCGCTTGAACCATGTGATGGATGGAAAGAGTTCGTGTATCCATATTCCGTTTTATCAGAGACACCATGTTGAGTTTTCCGATAACCGCTGAAAAGCTACGCAAGATGAGTAATGTCAAACCAGCCATTTGGGTGAGGTCCAATGCGTGACCGCTTAAACGTCTAGAAAGTTCATACGCCGAAATGCCCTCTTTGGCCAAGCCTTTGCCGATTTCCTTTTTAAGAAGGAACAAAAGGAACTGGGAACCTGTCTCAGCGTTCCAAGATGTGATTTCTATGCCTATGCTGGTGAAGTCCAAAGCAAGCGTGGGGTTTCGAGTTGCTATAATAGCATGACCTTGGCTTGAAGATGGCCAAAAAGGCTGCAAGACCTTCTTCTGCAAGATGTTGTCATATATGAGGAGCCAAGAATCCTCTGGAAGAGTTAATCGCGGTTCATCACCCGTTTTTTAATCGTCAGGAATTGGAGACATACCGGTTGATTGAAACCATTCCAGTACAAGCTCGAGATTCTCCTCATGACCCTGGGGTGTAGCATTTGGCAACTTAAGCTTCAGCGCGATTTCTGTAAAGCTCTAGAGTAAGGATAGCCTTTTCTCTCCGCGTACCCAGAAGATGGTATCGTATGTCTTTTTCTCAACTTTGAGATCGACGTATCTCATGGCTATAGAACTCTTGCCTATTCCTCCCACTCCCCACATTGTTGCGGCTTTGAACGTGGACTGAGTCTGAGAGTCTCCGAGAACATTATCCAACTTGTCAAACACGTCGAGACGGTTAAAAAAACGTCCAGGAAGGGTTTTGGTTGGCGGAAGAAGATAATAAGTCTTTTCTGTGCTTTTGCGTGGCCCCAACTCTGATCCCGGATCGTCAGAGGAATACTGAATTGGGTCAACTTTTCCACTCTTGTCAGGGTTTCGTGAAGATCTGCGTCAGTGCTCACAAAGCGTGTTCTCATACGCTCTGCTGGGTCATCATGCATGCTCCTTGACGACCCTTGTGTGACGCAGTATGTTAGGACAAACCTTTCAAAATATTTGGGGAACTCTACATACCAGATCTTGAATCAACAAACTCTTCACGTAAGCAGCGAATTGCGTCGATGAAGAATTCGAGAAGCTGAACCTGCATGTCAAAGCATGCCTCTTTCATCTAACATACCATTGCGGGTGTGGCGTTCAAGAAAGTGTTCGAAGAATCAACTTTGTATCCTATTGTCTTTAGCAGTTGCTAAATAGTTCGAGTCGTGGTTGGGATCTCGGAAGTTATGTATGGCAGAAAAAGGTCAGTCACGCGACATGACTTGTACCAATTTGCACCAACATGCAAAGCAATACCATTAACATCAAAAGAAGCTTGTATCTAGTGTTGGCCCAAGGCCTTTCTGGGAGATTGCAGCAAAGGCATCAAGATGACTGAGTGCAGATTTGACCATCGTATATTCAGTGTTGGTGGGCCTGAGCAACGCAGACTGGGCCGCGGCCATGAGCTGAGACTGGGAATTTCATCGGAATCATGTGATTCTGGAGATTTATGAGACTTTTCAATTGTTGCCTGCCACTCATTCAAGAAGAATTCTCCACTAGACAATGAACGGGTTCACGTTAGATATTCTCGCTCTGCTCCAGCTTAACTGAATGGAATGGAATATGCGGCACTCACAGCTCATCCTCATCCATTTCAGTTGTTCCTACCACTAAAACGAAGATGGTGTATGAGAATATGCAAATACTGGTGGAAGAGCATTCAAGGCCCTGCCAGAATTGAGGTGTCAAGCAAGTGGAGTTGTTGTGAAGCGAACTACCTAGGTATGTATGTATGGTCAGTGAGTGGCGGGGCCTTGAAGGGAATTGTGATTTGGGCCGCAGGCTGGTCAAGAGTTGAATGCACTCACGTTAATCAAGGCTCCAGAGTAAGATACCTACAGTCGGATAGTGATGTGGCCAGTTTTGCCGCCCAATGTCGAGACAGTCATGGGATTTGTCGAACCCTACAGAGATCCGCATGGGGTCAGAGGTGAATGGGAGGCCATGATCTGTATCTCAGACCCAGTCGAAAGCGCACGACTCAAAAAGTTGGTTGACAGATGGGATGTCTTCATTCGTCAGCTTCCTTGGGCAGTTGAAGGCATCAATGACGGCAAAGGCCCATTCGAGAAGAGCCTTTTCGAGCCGCCTGATTTTACAAGTGTCAACTATAAGTCTCAGATAGCCACACATGGCCCTGCCCACGAGCGCTAACGTACTATCATCAACAGCACTTGCGTCTTGTGCAACCATTATTTGGAATGGGATCAATCTACCCAACTACAATGACATCAGAGAGACAACTGGATTCAAGAATATCGTTGTTGCGAACCGAATGGCAGCGGAAAACGACAAGTCCAGCCCATGCCATTTTGTACATGAATCCGAGGTCGATCGCTTCAAGAATTGCGTGGGTATCATTGGCAACATCACAACAGCAGTCCACGAACTCCTCAGTCACGGCAGCGGTAAGCTTCTGAGTGAAACTAGTCCAGGCCAATTCAACTTCGACAAGGAAAATCCCCCAACCAACCCACTGACCGGAGAAAAAGTTCAGTCCTGGTATCGTCCAGGTCAAACTTGGACAGGCGTCTTCGGGAGTATCGCTCCATCAGTCGAAGAATGCCGTGCTGAGGTCATGTCACTGTATTTTATGGACAACAAGGAGCTTCTATCCATGTATGGATTTGATGAGTCCACAGACATCACAGTAAATGAGCGTACGTTAAAAGATCCTCCGTCATTACAGTGGGAATTTTGCTGACTTATTGGGTCTAGTTCACTATAACACTTATCTTCACATAGGAGTTCAAGGACTACAAGCACTCGAATTCTTCAATGCTGATGAAAGATCCTGGGGAGAAGCTGCTGCCCACAGAAGTGTAAGTTGAACTTATTCCCTTCATCTGAGTGACTTCCATTAATTAACATCCCGGACAGAGCCAGTGGGCAATCTTGAAGCATCTCCTTTTGAACGGTGAAGGTGTTATTTCCATTGTTCACGACGCCCAAGCTCAAAGTGTTCACGTCAAAGTCAACCGGGACAAGCTACATACCCACGGACAGCCAGCGCTTGGTGACCTTTTATGCCGAATCCAGATCTGGCGTTGTATTGCAGACTTTGAATCCTGTTCTGAGTTCTATCAAGGCCTTCTCGAGATCAACGATGAGGAAGAACAGTGGAGAAAGGTAGTCTGCTACAAACCAGAGCCACGCTGGAAGTTTGTCCAGCCAAATACCGTCCTAGTTGGGGACAAGGCTGAGCTAAAAGAGTATATGTGAGAGCAATGAGGGAATTGTCCAGTCGTGGGCAGAAAGGCAAGTTTAAACGTGTCGCTAGCCAGGCAGGCAGTAAGAACTTCGGATCTTTGCAAATTGGGCCGCAACCAATACTCGTAGAAGTAGATGGTGGCATTTTAACAGTCTAGTCTTATGCTACTTCTAATTTGTAACCTTCTCAATCTTTCCCAGAGGCACTGAGATACAACTGGGCAATACTAACAAGCAGGTGAAATAAACGGAGGACGATGCTAGCTCCCCAAACCCAGGTCATTGCCCAGAAGGTATACTATTGAAGAGGGTTTCTTCTGTCGTTCCAGAAGTCTTTGACTCGGCCCGGCTGCTTTCAGAGGTCATAACGCTGGAGAATGACTAATCGAGAGCCAAGGCAGGAAAAGTCTTCTCGGGTAGAATAAGTGTCCGACTCTTGCAACCTCCCATCCGTATTAAGTACAGAGTGAAGGAAGACCTGGGAATGCCGCCGTCTGCAAGTCTTTGGCAGGGGCGTTGCACAGGCTTACCAGGAGAGTGTCGGCAGAGTTCTTGTGATTGTGCTGACGTAACTCTTGTCGTATCAGCTTACTCGATCGTCGCGATTTCTTCGATGTAAGAAAGTACATGTCACAACGTGAACTTACTGGGACTACCATGATCTTCATGATCCTCAGTGAGCATTTGATTGTTTTGCATTTTGTGCACTCAACAGAATTGTTATCCTCATGTTCAGTTACTCGGTGTTATTCAGTTACTCTCATCTCGAGGAAAGTCACATCCCCTTGGGTTATGCTACACAATTACGCCAAAACAATTTCTATTGGCAACTATCTACTATACTGATCTATCTAGCATTCTTAGTCCAAGTCTTACAGTCTGCAAAACCTCCTTTTACATATCCTTAAACCTTGGCCTTTCGTTCCTCCAGCTACTCACCTCTTTTTTTGTAAGCTTTTTTCATTTTTCGATGTTTTTGTGAAGGTTTTCTCCTAGTATATCTCGCACTCATACCATATTCCTAGTCGCTCATCGACTACTCACCAAAGACTCTGAGACACAGAATCCGGAACAACAAAAAGGTGAGAAATTTGTTGACGCTTACCTGTGACTTTAGTAGTGACCGTGGCGGTGGTGATGCTGGCCCTGTAGTCGGGCCTGCTGTTGGTGATGACCTTGCTGCCCGTGATGGGGGTGCTGCTCGTTCTGCGCATAGCGATCACCATTCTGGTGAGCAGGAGGATGATATTGCTGACCATGGTTCTGGTGGGCCGGGCGGCCAAACTGGCGGGTGTCAGAAGCACGTTGGCACTCGCAATCCCAGCAGACAAACCAGCGCCACTCGAGAGTCTCTACAAAGTCCGGACACTCTGCATATTGGGGATGGTTACGCATGGTATTGTCCTTGAAAGCGCCGCAAAAGTAACACTCGTAGACGACGAAGACCGGGTTACACATTTTGAAAGATGAAAGAGGTCTTTGTTTGGGAAAGGCTGTTGATGGTTCTTGATGAGTAGGCTATGTCTTGCAGGGTGAGTGATGGTTGTTATTGAGATAGTGGATGAGATGATGGAGTTTAATGTGGGAAGAGAGGCGGTATTTATAGAACTTTATCAGGGCACTTAGAGCCATATCTTGTTCAATGTTTGTAAGCTATTCTTTATGTTCACCATGCTTAGACTATTGTTTAGTCTGTGAATTTCCAATTCTGCATTCTGTTTCTGTTCGGAAGCTAGGAACAGAGGTTCTGACTCCTCCTTCAACTCTGATTCTTCGTGGGTTTGTTGAACGTGTTCTAATGTTCCTTTCATGAGGGATCGTATACAATCCATTCTTAGTCATATCACTGCTTTTGTTCCGGAAACATTAAGCACATTACTTCCACCGAAAGAACATTTAACTTTCCTACAAACCGAAGAGCTATTGGAAGGGTCATAAACTTTAGATACCAGCGATAGTTACGACGATATCACTCGTGGCGTAATTGGTCAATGTGCAAGTAACTTATCGTCGATAAATAGACCATTCCGAAAGACGAAGTATGTCTATATCTCACCAAATAGGTAGTATAAAGAATAAGGCTTTCCCGGAGAACCAATGTGTATACCAGCTACAAATGACTTCTCTGAGCGAAAGATTACTTTCCAGAGCGATACCTTGAACGGGTATCCTTAACCTATTGCAAGACGCCTTCCCAAATTCTTTCCGGCGCACCTGGGGCCATCCAATTCCATGTAGTCCTCAATACTCCATCTAAGATGTCGTAGTCTCTGCTCTCAGCTGGGGCATAACGCTTCCAGCACGGAGTCGACCAGACTTCCCGAGCTGGTCTTGGATTGGCTGAAAGGTCAAACCCTATTCATCTATGAACCAATTCTATCATGAGCACGTTATTGCCACTAGAAAATGGAAGTATCATTAGCGATTTTAGAGTACTTAAGAGACATAGAAACCTTCCATCGCATATCTGCATCTTGAGTAAGTACATACTCATCACGGCAGAGAGTGCTTATGTTAGAATCCAGAGGAAGAAAGGTGAGGATTGGAACTATAACAACACGCGGAATCTCTGTTTCGTAAAGATGGAGCCGAGAAATATGACATCACTTATGCCGATGGGATTTCTGTGACACAAGAGTACAAAAGGGAGATGATACTTACAAAGAGTTAGAAGCCGGGAAGAAAGACCTGGCTTGGGGTAACCTTTACGCGCTCGGACATGGTCTTGGTCTTGAAGGATATGGGAGAATAATATGAGAGATTTAGCCCTATCGATGTGAACTTCTCTATACTCTGATCGGGAGTTGGGCAACTATCTTCTGGGACGAAAGCTCATTCCTCTGGAGTGATAACTTAGACAAAGATCCAATAGAATAGGCTTCCATAGAATATCCTAAGTGAATAATTCTGACGATTGTATAAGTATAGTCTTGTTATAGCCTATCATTCTAATCACGCCTTGATCTCTCAGCTCAGGAGTATACAGATCTTCCAAGATGACAGTATATGGCGATTTCTGCCTCAAAACCTACTCCAAGTCCTTTGAATAGCACCCCAATATCTCGCTTCATCCTTTCTCGCATGCGCAACGTGAAGAGACCCATCAAACTTCTCCAAATGAACATCAAATCCCAACTTCTCCGCCTCAGCAGCCTGTGCTTCCAAGTCTCTATGATCGATCAACTCATCCGTCTCACTATAGATGTACGTCCGTCGAATTTCACGTTCCTTCTTGCCCTCAGCCGTGTTATGCGTCGAACCCCAGAAGGCTAACCAGTCTTTGGTAAGACCCAGAATTTTGGTGAACTGCCAGCCAGCCGCAAAAAGGTAGATGAGTGGCATGAAAAATGAACGATAAGACTTGGGGATAGTGGATTGGAAGAATGCGGCTGTGTTGTTGAGGCGCTGTGCACCTGGTGCTGAATCAAAGACAGTTACGTGGGGCGGAAGCCACGGATCTTCGCCTTCATGCGCAGTCGCGGCGTATACATCGTATAAGGCTGAGATACTCGACGAACCGCCATTCGAAAACAAATGAACCATCATTCCCGGCTGAGACGTTATTTGCGGAGCTCCCGGGAACGTAGCTCTGATGATAGATACCATTGGCTTTACAGATTCCGCCAGGACTTTGGGGTCGAAAAAGGTCTTGCTGTAGCTCTTCACAAGAACAATTTGTGAATTAGGGTATAGCTCTTTATGCTTGTCGACATATTTAGCAATGTGATTATCCAGCGCATTGGTCCAACTGGCGATGACGATGATCTTCGGATCTTCCGCGGTAGGTCCAGTAGAAGGGCGGTAAACGGAAACCTCATTTGAGAGCTTCTCCATGTAGGAGAGGGGCTTGGCTTGGGTAGTCATTTTTTGGGTAATGAGCGGTATGCGTGTTACGGTAACGCAGAGATTGGCGAGGGTAATGAATCTCTGATACTGCGTGCAGGCTTTAGAGATATTTTGATGAGATTTGCCCTAAGCTGACAATGCTTATGCTATCAGATTCGAAGGATGAAATCTGACGTAGCGGGGTAAGATCCCATTTCGTTATAGCGCGCCGGTGATTTTCTCCTCAGTGGTGATTACACATAATCGGAGGACATGAACAAATCGTCTTTTCAGTTGGAGGATGATGGAAAATTGATCATATTTGAATACGAAATAATGGAACAGAAGCCCTTAGATTAAAAAAAAATAAAAAAAAAATAAAAAAAAACAT
>PVPY01000699.1:0-15982 GCA_002982035.1 Fusarium algeriense
ATATAAACCTAATATAGATTAGTTTATCCCTTAGAAACTAAAACCATTACAATAAGGTAGGGAAATATAGTTAAATAGCCCTATAGCTAATTTACATACTTCTAACTGTAATACTATAAAAAATATACTTTATATAATAAAATACTTTTAGTAAGAGCTTTAATATACTTTAATTAATTAATTATAGTAATTTTAAATTAATTATAATAAAATTAAAAGCTATAGCTAGAGATTTACTATTTTTCCTACCTATTAGGCTATCCTAGACTTTTATTACTATCCTAGACTTTTGCCGCCTACTCTCTAAGTAGGGCTTCCATTAGGTTAAACCCACAGGTAATATAAATGTAGATAGAAATAGCATTAAATCACAGGCCACTAAGACATTCTCTATCATGCATTTAATGTCATATCATACAGATAAATTCCTCGACAAATCAATATTATATTGCATATTTTATAAATCTACTCAAACGTAAGCGGATTTGCCGGTTTTTGCCCTACCCGGTATCTACTCCCATTTTAAACTTGACGAATTCCCCACTTAGCAGCCCATGTCGAAGAGTCCAACCGATACTCATGCCCTGCAATCCTGCATTCCTCCTTCGACTTGGCAAAGGGATGGGCATATTCTGAGGACAGCCTCCATAAACTAAATGGCCTCCAAAGCAAAAGGGAGTTTGTACAGCGATATTGTTCATATCAAATCATTCTCAAAGCGGGTCGGTGAATCCAAAAAGCACCGCCGAATAATATTCTGTAACTTTTTTTTTTGTAAAAAAAAAAAAGAAAAAGATATAAAACAGTATAATCTTACTTATAAGTATCGATATTGCTTCCTCGCTCCTAAATGACATTTACAATCTATCCTGTATTAAAATCTGTAGCCTCTTTACCCCATAACTGTTCTCAGCTGTTGATTGCAAAGCATATCGGCCCAGTATACATCCGGGACTCCAGCATCAAGAGCTTCCCATATGTGTTTGACGAGTATCTGGTACTTCTTAACCTTTTGCAAGGGGAGCACATGCCAGTATATCGACAAACGAGACATAACGAATCTGCGCGCCCGGGCTATTTCAACGGAGTGACTAATAATCGAAGGTGATATTGCTCTGATATCGCCGGCTTCTGATGAACTGTCCAATTCCGATGCATTTGGTGACTCGTAGCGCAGTTCGCTCGAGAGTGCTACAATTATAGGAGCTTGGATGCTTCTAGTGCGTGAATCAAGAGGAATGCCTTGAAGCATGGCCAAGATGTGGAGAGCTAGTTTCATAAGCCACTCGTCTGTTTCGTCTCGGCTGGGCACATGGGAGGCAACCTCAGGTTTTAGGATTTTCTGAGGGTTCCATGGCTGATATCGTTTTATGAGTAAGTCTGGGAAAACGCGATACAGCTGAAGCAGAGAAGTGTACCAAAACACTTCATCAAGTATCTTGAAGTGCTCAGGCATGGTGTGAGGATCTCCCAGTACGACAATAGTGGACGCGTCAAGAGGGCTGTAATCCAGGATTCTACGTTCCAGTCGATGAGCCTCGTTTAGGGCTTCACGGAGGAAATCGACGTCTGTCTCGCGAATGAATCGCAGCTGTGGTAAGCGCTTCCGCAGCTTGTATATGAGCCTGCTGGTGTCGGTGAAGATGCTCACAGCTCCGCGAGTAATACCACTAAAAGGGTTTGGCGTAATGATCGAATTGAGCGGCAGCGGCCCAGATGTACGAGTGAGTCCCGCGGCCGAGTTCCCCAGTTGCTCAGTATCGGTGATGAAAGATAATACCATTGTCCAATATTCCAAAGCCTCTTGAATAAACGAGATGACCGATGTAGTTCCTGATGAAGAGGTGTATGACTCTAGGGTCGCCCATATTTCATTGAACTGATTCGGCACCAGATCGGTCGGGTTAACCCAACACGATGTGTGACCTAGCAGAAAGGCTGTCAACAGACGGTCTTCCCGCATAGGTGTTTCTTGCACGCATTGAAGGGCAAGCAGGCGTTCCTGTGCTGCAATCTTGGAAAAGTAGGGAATCTCATTGGAGAGACATGACGCAGCCATGCTTTGCATAGTATGATGCAAAGCCCCAGACGACTGCCACATGGCTTGGATAATGATCCTGATAATGCTGGAGTTGCTATCCCAAGTGCAGTACCGCGGGAGAACGTCTTGGAAAAAGTATGTTGACAGTGACGAAGAGACATCGCGTATCTCGCGTAGGCGGCTTGACTCGGGGATACCGATAATCTGGGCCTGGCTCATGTCATCCGCCGAGCCACTATTGATGTGTCCGTCTCTCAGCATAACAGATACATCATCGCCGGTGAGAATCGGGTTTGAGTTCTGAGGTGTCTCCTCGACACGATCTTGCAGGGGAACAGTCAGCCAGTCAGGCCCTTCACTCTGGAGCAGAAATCCATTGAGGGATGCATCCTCTAGATCATACAAAGTAGAGTTGCCTTCCAAGCAATGGGCGTCAAGGTAGTAGGGTTGACTCCATTGTCCAAACAGAGGGCCGATCGAGTGATCATGGGAAAAGATTGTGATGGGGGCTTCATGTCCGCCCTGATGGTCATCGGCAGAGGATACTGCAGCCTGAGAATCGGGCACGGTAGGGCCAGCCTCCGGAATCAGGCTCTGGAAGTTGTTATCGATGGTCGGTACGGCTATGGTTGCTGTCTCTGTCTCTGTCTCTTGTGAGTTGTCGCTTTGCTGCCGTTGCACCTCATGCTTGTATGACCACCGTATATTCGCGTTGTAACCGGAGCAAGCAATTCCACGCGTCTCGCAGCGGGTGCATGAAGGTTTCTTTTCGTCGCACTTGGTCTAAGTACCAACTGGTGAGCTTCTGAGACTCTTTGATCGCTTGGCTTTGATAAGGAGGGAGGTGTCGTGGTTAGATACAAATACATACCCTCAGAGCTTTGCACTGGCGGCAACCCTGTCGCGATTTACGATGGGATGCCTTGGTTTGTTTCCCAGTCTTCGGTGGTGGCGGAGACATATTGTCAAGTTGGAAGCTTAAAAGAAGATGACGAGGTTGACTGGTAATGCAGAGGTGCTGATACAGTCAAAGCCAGCGATACCCCTCTCCCGTGCTGATATGGAATGGGAATATCTCGGTATCTAATCAGTCAGCTAGGTTACACTAGAATGCCCCACGTGCGCCAAAACCCGATGGTACTCTATCTAGCCCACTCAGCTAGCGGTGTCGTGGCACCAGTTAGGTCATATCCTCGTATATGATTACGTTTCTATGTGTCTCCAAATGCTGTTGGACGTGGTTGAAGGTGCAAGCTAAGTAAAAACGTTGCCTCTTCAGTTGTAACTGAGACTGAGGCGTTGACATACGAGAATTTATCATCTTGACACGAATCAACAGATAAAAGTTCTTGAATGCAATTAGATGCATTTTTGATATGGACCTGGCCATATCTTTAAGCTTTCCATGTACCAAATCACTACACTTCAAGTGGCCAACCTTGACGTCGACCGTGCGTCATTAATATGCAGTTCTGAATTCTTCTAAGGTGAAAAGTCTCAATGAAGACAACATCCCTCCATTAACCTCTACATTTCAAGTTTCTCGTATTCTCGTGGGCATCCCGTCTATTTGTCTGCTGGGGAGCTACGTGAAAAGTTGTGCGCTTGGGACTACAAACATTTGCACCTCACTACCAGTCCAACTTCTTATCCCCACATTCAATGGCTGCGCAAACTGTTACACCGGGTCAGAATTCTCCGGTTTCGAATAAAAGATGGCCAAATGTTTCATTGGCTAAGCCGGTTAAGAACTTACGTGATTCTGCCTTAGCAGTAATCTGATCATTCGGTTGAGCTTTCACCTCGGCTGGTTTAATTTCACAACCTCGGAGCCTTTCTTGTTTAATGTGATTCTGCACCACGGAAGCAATGTGTCCTTGATAGCCTGTGTGATGAGTTAGCGCTTGATTCTCATTGAACTCGATGAGGGTGTATACTCACGATTGGTCGAAATCGTATCATAGCCAAAAGAGGTCACTTTCTTGTGCTCGGTTTCTAGGCTGTCAATTCTCTGCTTAACCTCTTTCGCAAGCATTTCTCTCCCGGCTTTGTCAAGTTGGAGGCTTCCAGAACTCTTTGCAGAGTACACATCACAACGAACTGATGTTTTAGTAGCCGAGATAGGATTGTATGTGAGCTGGTACCAAAAGTTTGAACCCGAAGCTGTGTGGACTACTGTCAGAGGATAAATATCCAGCCTGGCTTTTGGAGTAGCGAAGAACGTAGGAAAGAATTTGGCCACCCCCGTTGCCGGAGTTATTGTGCCCGAAGGTTGGAAGTCGTTGACTGCTCGATTCGTTAGCTAGTACCCTAGGGGAAAATGCTCATGAACTTACGCAACAGCTTCCAATTGAAGACACCGTCAAGCTCAAAGCTATGGAGCTGGCTCACATCCGGGGTGATTTTAATCAAGCTTCCAGTGGCAACCCCCGGCGCCGGTATACTCTCGGCGATCTTGGGATCCGTTCCAGGGTTGATGTGCAGAAATCCGTTTTTGTCCTCCTTTGTGTTGATCTTAAAGAGGCTGTTCATGCTTCTGTCGAATCCCGGTTTGTTGTCAAAGTAAGGCGCTTTGATGAGACGTCCAGTGTAATCATAACTCCATCCGTGATACCGGCAACCCAGGATAGTGGCTGATCCAGAATCCTTTCTCGCCACTGGGAAAGCACGGTGGCGGCAGACATTGTGAAACGATCTTACAACCTTGTCCTTACCCAGGATCATGAAAAAGCGAAAGCCAGCTACCTCATAAACAATGTAGTCACCAGGTTTTTTGAAACGGCCACGATGGCTTACACATATCCAGGTCTGTGGAAGAAATGAGCATGTATGCAGTGAGCGGGAAGTATAGAGGTTACCTGGCTGAAAATTGCTCGCCTTTCGGCTTGAAACCGTTCGGCGTTTGACCACCATCCCTTGGGAAGGGATACAGGGTCTGCAGTCTGGTTCTCTAACGTACCGTCGGCTTGAGATTTCTGGTTGGCGAAGAACCAGATGTTTAACAGGCTTGAGACTGCCAAGGCAAAAAGGGCCCCGAACAAGATTAGAGAGGTCATGTCGATTGTTTCCTGAAGTTGGTGGCTATCCCTTGCAAACTTTGAGAGTACTAAATTATGTCAAAGCGAATGACAGAGGTCAAAGTCTCGAGAGATAGCCAGTAACTTGGCTTGATAAAATGGCAGATAATTATTAGTGAAGATATCGAGGATACATCCAAGTCAACTTGATACACTCACTACACTTCCTCTTCCCCTTGCCTAATAAGGAAAGTGAATTTAAACATCAACACCATATTGCATATCTTGCGTGCCATTCTAGCATGTCCTTTGTTGTTTCGTTGGAGTGGAGGCCGATGCAGGATATGAAGATTTTCCAGATCGGTCAAAGCTCACAAGATGAGTAGTATTTTATTACTCTATGTGTGAGGTAGAATACAGGCTAACGTACAAAACTTCCAAATAGCGTTAGTACTCTAGACTTGACGCGAGTCGCAATGCAAGCCGCTACTGTTAGACCAGTGGCACAAAAACATGGACCCCTGTCAGTGCAGATAACAGAGGTAAGGATTCTCCTCTATGCTCCGCACCCCAACGTTTATGGTTGCCAGATTGGGAAACCAACCATACGCAATGATAACACGATTCGTCAGAAAAGACACATCTCACGATAACCTCATGATACAAATGATGGAGTTACTGATATACTTGGATTCAAAGCTATAGTTGCTGCTTACCCAGTCTTGGCAATCCTCATCCTCAAAAACGTTGCCTTTAATCCAACTTGTTAGTTTACTCGCCTAGATCTATCATCATTCACTAAACAGGTCTCCTAGCACGATCAAGCTTCTTTGCAATGGCTACCAACGAGTTTTCTGTTACTCTCCCTTCATCCTGGTACACCAGCAAGGGTATCGGCGCATTGGAGAAACGGGCAATCTTTTTCAAGGTAGCGTAGTTGGATTCATCGCCGTGAGCCAGCTGACAGTTTTTTTAGTCGTGGATTCTCCTTGGAGCTGTCACTAAATATCCTGAGACGGTAGTTGATTACAAAAATGAACTATGCCAGGTGGACTTCACGGTGCGCCGTTCTGAAGATGACTGGCGATCTCTCAAGGTCTTCCGCGACAGCGATGTGAGTATCACCTGTCTCATCCCTCTAGCGAGAGATCCGCATTCTTACCTAGGATTTGATGATTTGAATCTAACATGAAGCGTGATCCTAGGGCTCCGAGTTGCGTAGTCATTTGACCAAGACAGGGATGCTATTCTTCACTCTGTCCGATGAGACCGTCCCTTTCAGCGAGTACTTCCCAGGCTTAGAGGCTTTGCTTGAACGCGTGGACTTCACCAAGCTTGGTTTGAGGAGGCCTCTCAAGTATCATAGCAACAACAACTGGAAGGCCACAGTAGATGCTTACCAAGAGTGTCTTCACTGCGCATACGCTCACCCCGAATTTGCTGAAGAATTCAAGCCATCGGTCTACAAAGTTACTGAGTACCATAACTATTCTCAGCACATCGCAGATGCCACCTCGGGTGGTGATACTGGCTTGTTCCTCTATCTGTTTCCCAACTGCACACTCAGCTTGTACGCTGGTGGTCTGACCTGTTGGCGTACAAGCCCCACCGAGGAACCTGGCAAGGCGAGAATGGAGTTTGACTACTATCACGAGCAGCCTGAGGGATCGGCTGTTTTTGAAGAGTGGTACAGATTCACTCGCAATGTTGCCTTGGAGGACATTGAGCTCTGTGAAAAGTCACAGGCCAATCACAACGTGGGTATTTACAACAGCGGAGTTCTTAATCCCGAGAAGGAGAATGGAGTTGTTTGTAAGTCATTCCGCAGTGCAGAAAACTAAAGATCAATACGAAACTAACTGTGGGATCCTTAGACTTCCATAACCGCGTTTTCGAGTTATGCAATGAACAGTATGAGATGGAGACCAGCAAGGCAATTCAGGCAACTGCTTAGTGGTATTAATGACGAGAGTAATCAGCATTGACCGTTAAGAGAAAGGCCAGGGCTACGCAGTAGAAGTAATGTAGATGGCTTTCCAAACATAGTTTGAGGCATTACTCAATTGCCAAATGGCATGAAGAAATCATTATAAAATTACATTCTTTTTAACATCTGCCCAGATTCCAGACTTGTATCATTATTCTTGCTTGATACTCATGTTTGATGCGAAAAGCAGTAAAGGCAATGATGCCAGTAAGTTCACCGTCTGAGAACTTGTTAGTATCTTCTACGTCTCTGGGGTCGCATCGTCTGGTATGGCGAAGCGAGGGCCCGAGAGCCACTAGATCTCAAGTTCCCCGCGGCACTGAAGGTAAAAAGATTGGGACTGCAATGTGCTAGGGACCAAAACAGCAATTTTGATAACAATCAAACAGGAGAACAGACGCTAAAACACGGGGAAATGCGCCAACCGCTCCATCCTTCCAATCTGGGAGATGTCCCACTTACGGCCGCTTATCTACAGTGGCCCATGACTTCATAATGCTGATATACATCTACAAGTGGATTGGCCAATCTTTGAGTCTGTAGTATATCTCAGAACCTAGATTTTAGTACAGCACGACAGGCGATTACCACTAAGTCCAGACCCCCCGCCCCAGAAGAGGCGAATATCTTATCAGCCGGATAACTACACTGAAAGCGGGATAGTTCACTTGGGCCGGCGCCCTGAAGATAAACCTATCTACCATAATAAACTTGAATCAGATTATCTCTAGCGTTATTTACGGAATAGGGAGGCCCTTGCTTGGGAGGGAAGCGAAATGTACATATAAGTATTAATATCCGCATTACCGTCACTCACAGAATAGCTCAATCACGATACAAGCTACCATCAACACCTTTATTCCCACTCTTCTTTGCTACAATGGATGTCAAAGATAAAAACCTCGAGATCCAACCCGTAGAAAGCCAGCAACATGGCACCTTACTAGAGGTCAATGAATTAACTCACAAATACGGACAGACCCAGCGTGGTCTCAAGCCCCGTCACGTACAGCTCATGGCAATTGGTGGCTCGATTGGCACTGCACTATGGGTAAGCCAGTCCTCTAATTATGCCAATGACCAAAGCTAACAACACTCAGGTCGGTATCGGTGGTTACCTAAGTCAAGCCGGTCCGCTTTCTTGTGTCCTGGCATTCTCATTCTGGGGAATATGCTTCATCTGGCCCACGTACTTGTGCGTAGCCGAGATGCTGTCATATCTTCCGGTTCGCGGCTCTATTTTCGAACTCGCCTCTCGTTTCGTCGATCCTGCTGTTGGGTTTAGCATGGGCTGGACCTATTTCTTTGGCACATCTATGCTCGTTTGCGTCGAGTACAGCGCAGTTGCAGCCGTGATAGAATTCTGGGACAGCACAACTAATGCTGCCGCATGGATCGCTCTGTCAATGGGCATTTGTTTATTTCTTAATGTTGTTGCCGTCAAGTGAGTATTCCACGTCGAGTTCTTACACCTTTACTGACGATGTGCAGATGGTTTGGCGAAGCTGAGTTTATCATGGCCATAACCAAAGTATTATTGCTTGTCCTCCTCGTTATTATCACTGTTGTTACAATGAGCGGTGGAAATCCTCAGGGAGAAGCTTACGGATTCAGTAACTGGGATGCCGGAGCCATGCATGAGTATCTCGCTAAAGGCGCCACTGGAAAGTTCCTTGGCTGGTGGTCTGTTGTCATCTATGCAGGATTCTGCATCGCAGGACCTGATATGATTGCTCTTTCGGCCGGTGAGATCCAAAACCCTCGTCGAACTATTCCTCGAACCGCACGCATGATATTCTATCGCCTTGTTGGATTTTACGTTGTTGGAGTCCTGTGTGTCGGAATTATTTGCTCTTCCAAAGATAAAGGGCTCCTTGGGGCTATTGCTGATGGCGCTTCCGGTGCTGCTGCCAGTCCATGGGTGATCGGCATCAAGAATCTTGGAATTTCATTCCTACCTCATTTCATCAACGCCCTCATCCTTCTTTCGGCGCTTTCTTGTGGCAATGCTTATGTTTTCGCGTGTTCTCGAACCCTATACGGCCTCGCCAGAGGTAAGTTTCTTCCTCATCTTACCAACACTCGTGCAGCTACTGACAAAGCTATTAGACCATCAAGCTCCGAAGTTTTTACTGAAGTGCACCAAGAGTGGTGTCCCCATTTATTGTGTCACGGTGGTCTTCCTGATCTCTTGCATCACCTTTCTTGTGGCATCCAACTCCGCCATAGAGGTCTTCTTCTGGTTCGTTGACCTGACCACCACCGCTTTCATCGCCACATATACTTTTATGCTAGTTACATACATCGGTTTCTACCGTGCTCGCAAAGCACAGGGTCTCACTGACGATAAACTCTATTATGTTGCGCCTTTTACACCTTATACTCCCATCATGGCGCTAGTTATAGGATGTACAGCCATCTTCTTTGTAGGCTTTGATGTGTTCAGCCCGTTCAGCACGCGAGGTTTTGTCACCTGTTATTTTGCCGTCGCATTCATCGTGGTCATGTACGCAATTGGCAAGATCAAGTATTTGAGACAGGGTAGGGGCTGGGTCAAACCGGAGGATGCAGACTTGGTTACTGGTAAGGCTGAGATTGATGAGGAATGCAGACATTGGGAAGAAGGAGGTATTGAGGAGGTTGAGAGGGCTAAACTGGCTAAGATGAACTGGTTTAGGCGAACTATGGAGAAGATGTGGTAATAAGCAGCCCTTACTTATTACCCTTTATTTATATATAGAAACCTTTATTTATTACTTTTTATATATATAAATATCCCCTATATATATTTACTTCGGCCTTAAATAATTATATAAGTCATGTAATATACTATTAGAAGTATTTATATTCTCATAAGTATTATTTAAAGTAAAATATAGCTAATAGATAATAAAGACTATATGCCTTACCACATACCCTTCTCTTTTACAGCAGGCTCAACCTGTACCAATAAAGCCAAGTATTACTCGTAATATCGTGTTCTTAAAGCTTTAGGCAACGGCCAGGCCTGGCAATCCTTGAACATCTCAACCGTCTTCATTAGAGCCTCCTGCTCCCAAGGATCAGTGAAATAACTACCATACATTTGAATCGCCAAGATTGCATTGACAAGGCCTGGTTGAATATCTGGATGTTGGACAGCAGTACCGCAAACTTGGAGGACCAAGTTTCTCACTTCGCCTTCGGCTTTGCGGTATGCGGCCCGGACATCATCGGCTTGCCTGAGGGAATTAGTAAATGCGCAGGGAAATTAGTAGAGGACTTACGAGAGAAGAGGCGACTCTGCGGTAAGAATCATTTTTGCTATCATCATATGCTGCATGCCTGTAAGTGCGATTGGTGAAGAATACCACATCGTCGGAAATACCTCGCCCAAGACCCGGTCTGGTGGTCGATATAGGATAGGTTCAAAACGACCAGTGACATATTGGTCAAGATATTCTTCCTGCTCTTTTAATTTGTCTATAAATGGGACTGTCAGCCACATGTTCACATCGACTGTAACTGTACGTACGCCATCCACTCTCTGATTTATCGTCAAACAGCCACTTTGTGGCCTGACTCGTATGAAAGATGAGCCTGTTTGCAGGCGAGATATCCGACCACTCAGCTGGCGGTTCTACCATCTGAGCCGGGTATCCTTTCCGAAGCGCATAATAGACTTCTTGTCTTAGAGCAACCCAGTATGAAGCAATGAGGAGCTCTCGACGGTTGATCAGATCATCAGACGTTAGACTTCGCAGAACAGCGTTCAGGATCGCGAGGAAGTTTACACCTTCATCTAAACGAGTATGGACAGAGGAATCTTCATCATCCTCATCATCAAGCTCTTCGAAGTGGCGTAGAATTACGGCCGTCGTGACGATTAGCTCTCGAGTCTCTCCGTCCTGCGTAGTATGGAAGTCTTTCAAAACCGGGATGCACTTGAGCATATACTCAACAGCAGAGTGAGTACTGAGATTTGGTAAAGGTTGACCGCGATATACGATTCCCCGGGGCGTTTTGTATTTCTCGACGCGACAAAGGTGTCGTGCTGACATTGCCAGGATGGCGTTAAGCAAAGGAGGATATCGCCGAGCTCTTTCAGGAACAACCAATTGATATCGTCGCTGCGGGTCAACCAAATCGAACTCCGATAGTCAGTATTATGGCGTGCAGTATCGGTGATGTCTTACCCAGTGAGATAGTTCCTCGATGAAGTATCGTAAAAGACACGCTTCTTGAACACCCTCTAACGGCAGATCTCTTTGGTGCGGAAGTTCGAGCGTATGTAGTAAGCCGCCCCAAGATGGACCACGTTGAGATAGTGCCAAAGTGGATTGAGATGTCTGGACCTGGAAAGATGGAAGGGCTGAAACTTGTGGATGCTGGTCACGGGAAGGGGATAGACTTGACGATACCGGTGGATGGAAGTAATTTGAACTTCCCGAGCCAAATTCAAGCGTCCCACTCACTATTTGACCATTGTTCAGATCTGGGCGGCTTCCTGTGCTTGTCGATGAGGCTGTCTCATCTGCCAGAGCGATCCGCTGAGTTGAGCGACGAGAACTTGTTTGTAGGCGGACTGTTGAATAATTAGTCTTTATCAACTTGCATCTACCATAGCACGGACACTTACACTCTTTGGCACTACTATTTACCCAGCTTTGAGACCAAGAGAACTTGGCATCATACTTTGCCGAAGAGCCATGTCTGAACTGACGATTTCGTCCCAACCGGACACATTCTAGTCCCTTTTTAAGACACCGGGTACATACAGCTTCATTACCATCACCTATTATCTCAAGTCAGACTTTTACACTCACTTCTCGATACTTTCTAAGTGTCTAGACTGAAGATAACGGACATTTGAGATGCTTGCCTAAAATGAACCATACTTGTTAGTCATTAGGCACTTCACTCAGACAGTTTCTTACTTTTACACTCCGAACATGGGTTTTTAAGTGCTGGCATGCCGTTGCGATTTAACCAATGTTTGGTCTTGGTACATGGTGGAAGAAGAGAGTAAGAGTCGCCGAGATCTGGCTTTGAGGGCGGGGTTGGCAAATCATCGCCGATACATTCCCGAAACGGTAATCAATCAACGCTAGATTGAATCTAGATGTTCTCTCATTGTAAAAATAATTACTATACTAGGATAGAAACTATATAGTTGATTTTATGAGCTGTTAGACCCAATTTGTAGCTCAAGAGGTGATAAACTCTTCGATAACCCTATTGAATAGCTTGGGGTTCTCCCAGAACATAAAGTGGCTTCCTTTCTCCTTAGCTGTAAAAGTTCGACTCTTCGCACCCGGGATCTGAGAGGCGGCCCAGGCGATACCTGAAGCATTATTAAGACTAATATCGCCAGAGATGACCAGTGACGGGATATTAATGCGCGGCAGGACATCACGCCAGTCGGCAAAGGCGTGGTTGATGAGCAATGTAGCGGCATGTTTGTCGCTGATTTTTTTATTCTCTGAAAGCACCCACTTGTAGTCTGCTTCAGAAACTTGAGGAGAGAACATGGACCTGACGAAAGGAGGGGTCTCGAGAGTCATATTATGAGCGAATGTATAGGTCTGCACTGGCGTAAAGAGGGCAGCAGACCATGTATCAGCTTGCTGCTTTGTCCATGTGGGATCATGAACGAGAACTGATGACTGGTCAACGATGGCGAAATGGTCGACTCGTTGACGCTCCTCAGGGTACTGGTCCCAAAATGCCCATGTAACAGATGAACCCATAGAATGGGCAATGATGCTCACGTTTCGGAGGTTGAGAGTAGTCAAGACGTCGTTGAGATCGGCGCCAAAGCGACTTAGTCGATAACCAAAGTCAGGCTTCTCTGATTCACCATGGCCACGCATATCATACGCAGTCACGCGGTAGCCCGAGTCAGAAAAGTACTTTACTTGCTTTTTCCACTCCGCAGCAGTTTGTCGCCACCCTGGAATAAACAGCAGATTCTGACCATCCTGGGGACCGGCCTGAGTATAATGGAGCTTGATCCCATCTTGGGTCTTTACTTGACCAATCTCAAGCGGATAGCCCGTGGCTGGAGCATCGATTTTGCTTCTGATGACTGACGCTTGAAGCGCTTGGAAGAAGCTGGTGAGGAGGAAAAGACCCTTCATCTTTGAGTTTCGGCTGTGGAAATTGCTCGTTAACGATCAAAAGATGTGAAGTGAGTGACACCAAGAGATCGACAGGAGGAAGCGGGAAGATGGTGAGGAACGGGACCAAAGGTCAAGACGAGGGAGGTGCGGAGTAGAAAAAGCAACGAACGAGGGGGCGTTCATTATTGTACGGGTACTTGAGCCAGATCCTTCTTGATGACCTGGACCAGGACCCTTGAAAGACCATCCAGGATGTGATCCATTAGTGGCGTAAGTCTTTCGAATAAGACCGAAATTCAATATTTCCTCCAAGGGACATTCGAGTCAACAACTGGGACTACGGCAAGAAATACCCAGAACGTCGGGTTTAACTGTAACCGACAGTTGTGGCTGATGTGGTGGCACGGAAATGGAGACTATCTTAGTATTGATCTACACTCTGCGTTCGTGTGGGCATATTCTGGTGTGAGGCTTTCCATTGGCTGGGACGTGGGGGATTTCTGACCCCGGACCTGCCGGGCTTGAATCCAACGGTTATTGGCCAGTTCAAGCTTTCACCGACTGTTGGAACGAGTTCGTAGTGTCTTTTGCGGCTGAAACAGGGATTACAGTGGGAGTGTCAGCAAACAGCATGCCGTTTTCCGATGGGCTTTCAATCTTTCTTTTTGTTGGTTCCCAGAGTCATGGATAGCGATACGAGAATTAAACGGGCTTTCATTTGTTGATGTTGTTGCCATTATGTAAACTCTACGATACTGATTCTGATATATCATATTACAGTCCACCAACAAAAAACTGCAAGCTATCACTGCTTGGACTCATCCTCGACCCCTGCAAGTCGCACTTGGCTCGAGTTCGAGATTGGAGCCATCTCAATTGAGCTGATTTCGATCTCCGTGTGCTTCCGAATCCCAGCATGTACCTTATTTGTCGATTCAGTCGATTCAATCTGACTCCATTGAGATCGTTGGCGCGATCGTTCGAAAAGATTTGTACCCGTTCTCGATGTTGGCTTTGATTGAGGCTTGGACTCGTGACTTGCACCGTAGCTGCGTGTGAAGGCGCTATGGAAGGCTTTCCATGGTATGAATTTAATGATGGGTCGGAGTGAGGGGAGGCAAACGCTGATAACGCCGCAACAATTTTCGACAATGGTCCATAGAACTGAGTTCTCGACTGGCCAATTGACGGCAAAGGTTGCAAAGTTGACTTTGGTAAGTAATTGTAGCCGAACAATAGACGTGATGACAACACTTGTGACAAAATCAGTGGGTATCGATGATCTGTAGACGGAGGGGACTCACAAACCACCCAGTAGAAAAAGCAGAATAAGGAAGCATTTTTGTCCAAGTGTAATCTTGAGTTTTAATACTTGCGGAATCGGCAGAACAACCAGAACCAAATCGGCTAAAATATTCGGAATCGAAGTGCCAAAGAAAAACCCATTCAAGTCGACGCACTTTACATTGGGTTGTTGTTTTGCGACCGGATCCCAGTTGGCGTGTACTGGGACGCATTGAAGAACAGCAACAATAAACTGTTCTTTTATCAGCTATAACATATCAGAATTGCGACAGAAGAGTAAACACTGACCGAGGCAGTAAACCAGAGAAGAATGCACAGTCCAAGATACTGGATAGACCGTCGGATGTAGTTTGATGACGCAAAGACTCTCCAGTAGAACATCAGAATAGAAAACTTTAGACTGAGTTGATTGCAATAATACAACAGCTCGGCGACGTATGCTCCTTTGGTGTTATGGCTCAAGAGTTCATTCGTGATGGGAACTTTGCCGTGAATGAGACCAAGGCTGGGGAGGCATGTCAACACACAGGCGCAGAACCCTCCCGTCATGAACTGAAAAGCAGAAAGACACATCAGTTCGCGAACCTCAACAGGGATAACATGCGAAAAACTTACCAGACCAGTCAGCGATAGCCAGTCATCCCACCAGAAGGGATTCTTTGCCAAGACACGACTAAGAAATCGTAGCGAAACGGCCAAGATAGCCGAAGGATAGCATATTGAAAAGACGAGGATTGTTCGGTTCCGATAGCCTGTTGTCATGAACTCGACGTCTGATAACTCGAGTTCGCTAGCCATTTTGACAAGGGAGAATCAGTAAATTTCGTATCGCATTGAAGATGGGGCTTTGAGTTCAAACTAATGAACCGGAATCGACATTTTTATCTACACTTGCAAATGAAAAGGAGGAGATATCTTCTCTGGTTGGGCTGACGTGGGACTACTACGCGTTGCAAATGTCACTGTCTGGGATGATGAACCTTAAAATGTGTCCCGCTTGGACATTCTGCGGCGGGGCTTGATCTTGTTGGGTTGTTGCTTCAAGGATGCTACTTATTACCCCTGATGAAACCGGACGCAAGATCTCCGTCCCGCATCGGAACCGTTTGAGGCTAATCTTATAGAACCTGGTTGCTTTGTTCTTTTTTGCTTCTTTGCATGAAGGTGGCGGTGATGATTACTTTTTGTATACCATCAAAGAAAACGTCTTCTCCTAAAGCTGAACTGTGCCTGTATGTATGATCACATAATCACATAATCCTCAATTTTTAATTTTGTTTTTGTTTTTGTTAAGTAGATAAGAAGCTATTATTTGTATTTTCCTAATATGATACTCAAGAAAGGCTTCGGTTATTAAAGCTATTTAACTGTATTAACAACTGCAAATAATACATCTCTTAATCTCATCTGTAAACCTCAAGCTGCTCAGCATTTATGCCGTATTAATTGGTCAGGCATTATGGTATAATCTTTAAAATGTGAGCTAGATGTGTTATTTGCAGTTGAGACATGTGGCTGAATGCTTATTTAC
>PVPY01000700.1:0-22484 GCA_002982035.1 Fusarium algeriense
GGGGTAGCATGAGTACGGATACCTAAGAGAAAAATAATGATACGATGTTATGTTTTTCTTTTTCTTTTTTCATGCCGAGCTGTCAAACATGCGCTTTGATACACTGACAATAAATCCCAAACGCCAGCAAACAGGCACAGATCCATTCACGTACATCCTACTTGATTTTGTGTGCTCAGATTGGATGCGGAAGACGGGCCGGGGACGGGAACGGGAAGCTTATGGAAAAGCTCCGCGCACATCGCGTGTTTGGCTATTGCGACGGAAAGTCAATTTTGAGGCAGCCATCAAATGAGTGAGGGTGTTTTTCCATGCAAGGAACTTGCTACAGAGTTTTTCTTGACAGTTGGAAATGTCACTGTTTTGTCATTGTGGCGATGGGCTTTATAGCTGTAAAGTGTGCCTGGACCCCTGCTTTCTTTGATGACGAGGCTTGCGCTAAGGGTGAGTGTCGACTAAACCAGGCGAGTCCAGTTATCAAACGTTGCCAACTCTGATCAATTTTCGTATGCTATCAGTTATAAATTTCCTTGTGATGATCCAAAGAACACTACTGCCAGGTCCCTTTGTCGATAACGTCTAGCTAGGCAAGCAAAGGAAAGTCGGTACTGCAAAGCTCAAAAGTCAAACTCAAAAGACAAGGTCAATACAAGGTCAATACAAGGTCAAGGATCCTAATAAGAGTCAAACGGTGATGGTGGTGCGCACGTCCCCCCTCGAATCGAAGCTACCAATTGGACCGTGTAACCCCAAAGACAAGATGCATCGGCTATTGGACCGACTGCACTGCTCCAGACAATAGACAATGATTATGCAGCATGTGCTGTTGGTATGGGTTAGGGGATCCCATGCTTGAATCTTTGTTACTGTTACATGAGCTGAATTTCACTCGGCAATTGAATTGAGTTGAAAAAGTCATGTCGGCATCATATGATAAAAAAACGTCGGGAGACGCATCCGATGTGCTATGAACTGTCATACACTAACTATTACTTGTTAGCTCAGCGCCATCAAAAAGCCACGATCTAACAGTCTCTTTTCGAACAGTACTCTAATAAATCCACATCATACACCGAATCACAAGTCAAAGTCACATATCACTATAGCTAATCATAATAAAAAAGCAAATAACAAAATCCTTCCCGTCCCAACACCACATGGTTCGGGACCACGGTCCTCACTTGTATCCGCGCCTCCCTCCCGCCTGAACACATTCTTCCCGTTCATATTAAAAGCAAACGAGCTTTACCATACAAACACCTCTCGGCCTGTAAAATGCCTCTGCACCTCGCAAGGTCAACCAGCAACGGCCCGATGTACTTCACCTTCATTCCAGTCCGGCGAAGCTCTGAGCCTTTGTGCTTCCCATATCTTTTCTGTGCCCGTTAAACAAAATCTCGTATTTAACTCCCAATCTAGATGTATCTAACGTTCAATTCGGAAGGTTATACCGCCCGTTATGCAGCTATCCGTGAAGATTTAGCATCATCACCACGCAGCCTTGACTTCCAACCACGTTACACTCCCGACGGCATCTCCAGCCTGTGTCTGAAACTTGTTAAAAAAAATAAATAAAATCTTGTGAAAGCAAACAAAAATCCTCGTGGGCCAAGAACTCAGCCGCATCTGTAATCATAAGCCGCTTTACCCCTCGCAGCTCTCAAGCACTACCCACCCAAGTCCCGTCTTGTGTAACCGCTCGACGTCGCATCGCCCGTCTGATATGGGTCAGCGATCTTGGTAGCTCGATTGCATCATAGATTAGGCCTGGATAGATCAGCGGCAGAATGATTACAATAACAAGCTTATGCCAAGACTAAAATCAGGTGAGGCGATGGAGATCACCAAACCGCCCGCATAACTGCCGAACATCAGGCTCTAAGAAAATCTTGTTTATATTGAATAGCATTACTCGTCACTCTAAAACGCTCGGTTTGTCTTGCTACACGAGACATGGGATCAAGTCCGAATACGGCGTCACTTCGGCGCTGGTCCCCTTTTGCACATCTTGTTTCTTTCCTCTCATTATATTGTCTCTGAAACAACTGGTCCGTAGTCGATGCTGCTACCCGTGTGGCGACAAGGAATCGCCGCTGCCAATGCCTCGTACTATGCGAGATCCCGTCGAAGCATCCCAAACTCGGATGCACCCGCAGGAAGACTGTAACAGCATCTACTTCTCGATCCAGCAAACATGGGTTGAAAACGGAAACAATAACAAAAGTTTCCTGGTCTGCGGATATCCCCGGACCATGCTAACCATGATGCAGCGGATTCATTGCTCGCGACTGGCATTCTAAGCCCATGCTGACACAGCCAACTTCCCCTTCTTTCCGCGATGTTGGGCAGCCGTCCTATGGCCTCCTTTCCCCAATGGCACACCAGCCACGTCTAGTATTTGTTCATCCGTCGCGGAATGCTCGATATTACGGAAGCCATCTCCGTCTCTGAAAATAGCACCGAACAGATCTGAAATAGATTCTGTAAGTTCCTCTAGAGCTGCAATGCGCTCTGCATCTGCATCGGAAGTGATCTGCAAGAGGCCTTCTTGCTGGTTGACTCGACCGTTGATCTTTCCATCAGTGATGAGGAAGCCTAGAATATCCTGTACCTCGGGTTCAGAGATCTTGAGCTGCTTAGCGATCCAAGATAGCTTCATGCGGGTGTACGGGGCAATAAGCTTGACGACGCCCTTGGTCCTCATGTTACGCGTGACTTCATCAATGTTCTCGGCAATGAATGGGTCATCTAGAATGTCCTGGTTACGCTGCAGGACATTCTCGTACACATGTACATCATCCCGTTGGTAAGCGTCGACCAGATCTGTCATGGCGGAGATTCGCGGATCTGTCTTGTAGGGCTTGGTCTCCTGGGAGTCGAAGGGGTTGATGTCGGACTTCATCAACATGGTCGTCAGTAGTAAATACTTGAGAACCTGGATTCGCTGTAGAGAACCAGCTTCGTCGTAGTTTCGGAATGATTCGAAAAAGTCGCTCTGGGCTTCCTTCCAATTCTCTTCGCTCATGTGCATCTTTCCGCCGCACTCTCTGATGATGCCCATGATTCGAGGATGTGGCACGGCGGATTTGACCTTGAGAGCTCTTTGATACAGGGCCTTGAGCTGCTTATTGTTCTTGGTCTCTGCAAACATTTGGATCTCAAGCGCGTAAATCTCAAGTGAATATGTGCCCTTGCTAGGGTCGTCGGTTCCATCTTCTCGCTGGCAGGTCTTGTGGAGCTCTCTGAGCTTCTTTGACACGGCGCCGTACTCCTTTTGGTCTAGAAGTAATTTGGCCAGCTTGATATTGGTCTTGAGCCATAAGCGCTCGTTGTTGGTGCTCTGGAAGCTCTGTAGCGTGAGGGAGTAGAACTGCTCCATACACTTCACTGCCTCGGGGCCATCTGCTCCCTTTTCGATGTAGTCGAGCATGTTGTTGATGGACTTCTCGGAGTAGTTGCGCGTAACGGCCGATTTAACGTAGGTGAGGAGTTCAGCGTAGTGTTCAGCAGCCTACTTCAATCAGCACAGGTCCTTGCTCGATCCAGAAGAATCCTACCTTATCGTATTGACCTAGCTTGAACTCAAGCTTTATGGCCTGCTTGATACCTTTGAAGCCCCATTCTCCCTTCTCCTCCTCAAGTGGCGGAATACCTAGGAATTCGGCGATCGCATCTTCGGGGTCCGACAGCTTGAGTTGCTTGGCATTGTAGTATTTGTTTTCGATATCGACATCGGCGGTCTCTTCGTCATCGTCTTCTTCGTACTCGAAATCGTACCTGATCGCAATTAGGGATGCACTGTGCTTGCGTGGCTGGGCTTTCGTACTGCTCCTCATCTGACTCCTGCATGAAATCCTCGTCGTCCGACATGGTGAATTAAGCGTGATCGAGCGGTCAAACAATATTTCCAAGGGACTGCGACACAAAAAGGATAGTCTGTTTGAGAGCTCGAAGGATGTCAGACAAAGGAGGAATTGTTGATGGAAGTTGAATGATGAATGCTGAATTGGAGGCTCCAGAAGCTGAGGTGGAGCAGGCAACCGCGGGGCGAGCTTATCGATAACGTGGAGCTCCAGTGCAACACCAAGAGTTGCCAGATATTGAGGAGATTCAGTTGCAAACGTTGTTTAGTCTAATGAATGGGTTGCTCATGTATTGCAATGGTATAAAGTAGTCTAAATAACAAAGAAAATATACTAAAGTATTCTAAAATCACATAACACCCGATGTTGCCTTGTCGTCTTGTTTATCTCCAACCAAGCGCTAACTTCAGCCTTCGTGAGCTTGAGCGACACCAGAGGTCGGTAGCTTCACTACAAACATCATTACAGCTGTCGCCATGGCCATGAGACTGGTCACCAAAAACGGTAATCCCATCCACTGACCACCTAGCTCAAAACCGCGACCCAAGAGCCAGCTCATCGCAGGCGCAGTCAGCCCCATCATGACCTCAACAAGCGAGATGGTAGTGTTCAAAGTGGCGATAGTATGTGGCTCAACAAGAGCGTTGATCAAGGCTCTGCTGAGAGCCACGAAAGAGTTGCCAACGTTGACGGTGATGAGCGAAATGACAAACAACCAGGGGACTGAGGCAAGTCCCATCAGAAGACATCCAATTACCATGATTGTAATGGCAATCCGCGCGAGGAGCAAATCTCTTGCGACGGGGCGTGATTTGTAACGACGACTCTTGTTGAGGAAGTTGGATGCTACAGGGAGGATTATGAGGTAGCAAATAACTGTTGCGAGGATGCCAATTGTCGAGATGTATGTAGCCTGTCACGCGGTTAGTCTACGTATTGCCAGATGTTTGTGAAGAGACTTGCCTTTGACCATGACCAATCGAAGCGTTTGCTCATGTACTGTAGCAACACGCCCACAAGGACAACTCTGACGGGGAAGAAGACCGCAATCGCAAGCATGAGAGTCATGATACTTTTCGAAGCAAAGATGAATCGCCAAACATGCTGCATATCATTCTGGATGCTGAACCAAGCTTGCTTCAGAATATTATGCTTGCTCAAAGATACACCATGAAGTTGTTCATTCTCATGTTCTTCATTGTGTCTCTGGTCATCCTTGCGCCGAAGATGCATCGTCTCAGGTATGAGCAGAATGGTCATCGTCCCGAAGACCATGAAGCCAAAACCAATCCACATGGACAACCAGGGATCGAATTGGAGTAGCCATGCCGAGATTGGGTTGATGATGACGTTGAAGATTAGGACTAGGGCGACAAGGCGGAAGAACATGTCTGTTCGTTGAGAGACGGGGACAACGTCTGCTACGATGGTGTAGACCATTGCAGCGGCCATTTGACCTCCACCACCGATGAGGTAGAATATGCTTCCGCCTAGGAGGGCCCAGATGGAGAAGACATTTGGGAACGATACTGATATCGTAAGTTTGTGTTACAAAATGAGATAAATGCGCACTTACAAACTAATAATAACCAAGCCGTTGAAAGACAGCAGCCAAGCACTGCCAGAAACAAGACAACTCGTCTTCCATATTTATCAGCAACAATGCCATATGGGAACTGTGTTATGATTGCTACCACATGTGAGCGAAGACCGTTAAACAGCAATTGATTCACTCACGGACTCCCATCTCGAAAGCCTGCACCCATCCCTGGACCATAGCCAGAGTCTTCTGAACAGGACTATCCTTGCAGCGATGATCATCCATATCGAATGCCCCGAGTGTATGGTCCGGATAATGTTGTCGACAGATAATATCCTCGGCGATTTTTTTAGTCGGAGGATCCATAATGAACTGGCTCACTTCAACCATGAGCAGAGCCAGCATGCCCATAGCCAAAGCGCGTCGTCGAATTGACCTTAACGAGCCATCTTCCTCCGGTGTGCCACTTGGCAGCAGAGGCGACTGCTCTGTTGGCTCTTCATCCCTTTCAATTCCATGATTGCTCTCAACATCCGTATCATCCGAATAACGGACATCAACGTCCGTAGCCTTCGTTTGCGCCGCCATGTTCAAAATGCGCTAGAATAAGGAGTGTATCGCGACACTTGGATCGCAGGTCAGACCAGATTATTATAACATATTAAAAGAATGACGATATACTGAAAAGATAAGGAAGAGGAATCGCGCATCGGAGGATTCAAGTTAGGTTGTCCTGGAACTTTTGCGACAAATCCCTGCAAGGCCATTGGTCCAGAACACGTTGACGTCGTAGCTTACCTGGAGAATTACTCCGCCTTATCGTGGCGCTGGCCAATAAGGTGACGTCCCTGAAACAAGTAAGTCAAGTCATGCTGGACACGCAAGCTAAACCCCGAGGTGCTGACGACGGCTACGATGTTTTAGAGACTGGATTAGGGTCAAGGTTCTTTGATAGGAAGGTCTAGCACGTTGTTTACTGGGATATGATGATGACATTGCAGATGCTAACGTATGCTCTACGAATGCTTATTCTGCATCTCCAGACTTGGCTATATCAGCCAGTTTAGTGACAAATGCGGGGAGAGTCGGCCGAGGGTGTCCAGAGGCTTGAACCGGCGATCCAGCAGGTATTGGGGTTCGGTCCGGAGCGGAGCCCGTGGATTCCATCAACGGGCCCGACTTGGCTGGTAGCCCACTTGATTCAGCCTGGTAAGGCGTGAGGTCCATACGGCAGTGGCCGTCTCGCTGCTCCGTATACTTATCGAGTCCGGGCATGTCTTGACGAGTCGTGCTTTGCTAGAAGCTATATCTTAACCCCCAGACGTCAGAAATCCACGGTCACATTTTCAAGAGGGCAAGAATGGCGAATACGCACGTTATTCGGCCTTTACAGTGGCAGTTCTCGCCAAGCTCCACTACCATCTATGGACGGCTTGCGATCATGTTGAAGCAGAAGGTTGCACTTACGAAAGATGATCCTGGTCAGGGCGCTAAACCGTCTGCAATATCTACCTGCAGGCACGTAATCCATTACTTTCAGCTTGTCAGCTTCATCGAACCAAATGCCCTTTTCAATTGGCATGCCAATCTTGTAGGCTAAGCCAATGGCAGTCAAAGACCCAGAGTTTCAGATTCAATGTCTCGAACTTATACGCGGGATCAAAGCCGCACACGAGAAGCAGAATGATCTTTTGGAGAAATTGGTAACGCTCATGGCGGCCCCGACCGTCGAGCTGAGAACGACGAATGATCAAGAAAAAGATTATAATGAAAATCGCGATGAAGACCAAGCTTCAGTACAGCAAGCAGATGAACCCAAAATTGAAGATCTGCCGTCGTCCGGGGCATCAGACAGCCTCAGCTTGGCAGTGAAACATGACAGCAACTTGGACAACATCCTTAGTTTCGCATCCCATTCATATAAGAGAAGGCTTCAACTCTTCGTAGCCGAACAAGATGGCCCGCAGCCATTCCTACTTAGTTCGCAACTACATCCCCCACAATCACCGTATACGCAACCTCAGCAGCTAGAATACATACCGAGGCCCCCTCAAGATGGAGATGTCATTGTCAATGCCACTCAATCTTGGAACTACTGTGGGTAAAACTATGCGATACTATCACCTTGACTGATACTAAGACTTAACAGGGTATCCAAGCGACTGGAAGACACATTCTCCCAGGAATACAGCCATCAGCCCAGTTCCAGACTTTATGCCGCCATGGCAACTCACTCGTGGACAAAATGAGAAGTGGTATCACATCGACGACATAGATATGGAGTTCCCTTTGAGCGCACCTGATGACCTGTCACCAGTCCCGGATGGGACATCTTTCGAAGTTCCTTACTCTTTCTTTCCTGGACTGCGAAATTTGCATATGGCATATACACGTCGCCAAGGAGTCACATACGGTGGTTCGGGAGACTACTTGACTGAGACTGCACTTACAGAAGCACATCGATACAAGATACGCCAATCACTTGGAGACTTTTATGCTGTTCCTCCGGATGGGCGGCTTCCTTTGTCATTCCATACAAGCGAGCTTCGAATGCAAGTACGTCATCGTCGTACTCGAAATTATATTGATCGCAGTCTCAATAAATACCTTGAGCCGACGCGGGAGTTGCTAAGCAGGCTTCACCGGTTCACCATTATTGATCTCACGGCTCCCGGGGGTACTCAAAACGCGACGTATATTCTGCGCGCCAAATTTCCTCACCTTCAACATGATTCTACATCTCATATCGAGGGGCCACCCTGTTGGGAAATGATCCAACCTGCGCTTCAGAGAGAAGGCAATGGATTTGTGTCCTACCCGTCAGTTATACAAGACCATCCAACTCAACCAATACACCGCGAAGGTAGATGGTGCCGTGTTATTCAGCTGGATGGTCTCGCGAATATTACTGCTGGTCTTATGGAGGAGAAATGCACTCGGTATAACTCAAGCATCGTCTGGAAACTTCTTTTCAACGATAACGGGCTGAACTCGAGTATTGGCCGGGCTTTTCGTACCACGATCAATCAGCATTTACTCTGTAGGCCATCTGCGAAAGACCTACACGGATTTGAGAACGTCCCGTGGAGGTCATTTCACATTTCATGGTATCAACTCTGTACTCGGCCAACCGATGCTATCGTAAAGCAATCCACATGGAATTATGGGCGTCTCTACGGAGCGAAAGGTCCGCACATCAAACAGCAGGCTTTTACAATAGGCTGTGCTTATCAAGATGTTTGTGGTGATAATGCTGAGCGAGAGTCTTTCTGGACAGTCTTGATTATGAAACCCGCTACCGCCGAGCCTGATCCTTACGACGTCCACAAAGTTCCTCTACGAACTTACACGCCTCAATTTGACGGTCGACGATATCGCTCAGAAGACATCATGCTCGATGCGATTCGAACTGGCCTACAGAAGGCAGCAAATGCATGGAGTCGCGTGCAAGTTGCACTGGATACAATCGTCGACCACGATCCTCTGTTTCTCGATCCTGAACAGCATGACAACCTCTTATTCGATGACGACACATTCTCAAGATCAAGGCAGTACTTCTGGATCGTCAGTTGTCTTGAGTCATTCCTTGTTCAAATTGATGATGCTATAGAGGAATGGAGAAAGTTTCGGGTGGATTGGCCAGATATGATGATGGAAATTGATCCGGCGGAGGACTCGCGGACGGCAGACACACCGGAAACACCGGCCACCTTGACTATCAGAGTTCTTGGTGAGATTGAAGCTCAAGTTGATCGGCTACGGATCATATCTGCTCGCTTCGAGGCAAGTCGCGACAAGACAAAGGCCCTCAGAGAAGGCGTATGTTTACCCTCGACTGTTACGATCTACATACTAACATCTTATACAGCTGTTCAGCGCCAGCGGAGTCATTGAAAGCCGCGTATCGACCCGTCTCGGAGAAAACATCAAACTCCTCACATACGTCAGCATCTTCTACCTACCACTAAGTTTCTGTGTTGCCCTATGGAGTATAAACGAGAGCTACTCACGACCGATGCTAGCATTGACGGCAGTCCTCGTCGCAGCTGCGACATTCATTGTCGTGGCGAACCTAAGAAACATGACTTCCATGTGCGCTGTCGCATATCGTGGTGTTAAGAGACGAATTGTTGGACGGATGCATGGGAGTGATGATGAGAAGTGGGTGAAAAGAGCGACCGCTTTTGAGAGTTATCGACCTGAACGGTTGGAAGTTGAACCGTCCGAGTGGTATATCTTGTACTTCTTCATCTATTCCTTGCTGAAGAAAGTTGCTTCGTGGATGAAACATCAAGGCCAGAGGGTTAAGAACATCTTTCGTCCATCGGAGAACGAAACAAGCCCTGTCAAGCAGAGGCCAGTGGTGGGAAGTGAGCCGTGGGCAACTCCAAGCTCTTGGTGAGCATCAGTCCGTTCGCCGTTGGACCTAGTTCTTCAGAAACAAGCTCTGGAAAATGTTTTCCTTTAACCTTGTTTCAAATCATCTACACAGCCTCGAAGGAGCGAGATGCACCGCCTTTTCATGGATTCTATTGCAAAGGGTCAGCCGTGATTGGGTTTTCGCATCTTCCGACGCAGCAGCCGTTGAAGGGTCGACGGCTGATCTCACAATTCGACGGTTTTTTGGCCTTGGCCTTGGAGCGGAACTTGGAATTTGACTACGGTGCAACATTCTCATGGTCAAAATGCCTCGCAGGGCTGATTGTCTATTAGCTGGCAGGATAGCCGATGTCGAAACATTAGTGCCAGCGATGGCTCAAGATTCCTTCAAAAACTACCTGTTTCAGTCTTTTGAGGTTTTCACACGATTGATTCTTCATCTCAATGCGACTGGTCTTGGCCTTGGACTGTAGTCCCTCGGTCCAGCTCAGCCTCGATATTCCCAAACAAGCATCAATCCATCCTTGATCAGCAAGAAGATTTACCAATGATACAAATCGCACAGCGAGCAAGTCGCCCGTCACCGTTACATTCCCCATTCTCACTGGAGATTTGAATCTTGGCTCAAGAAGTATTTCGCCCTATGACCCTTGTCAGAATGTAAGCTCGTGGGTCTTCCCGCTCCTGAGCTTAATTTCCTCGACAGGGTATCTGATCCTCGAGTCCATCGAGCCTATCACATTGAGATCTAGACCACTCATTCGGCTCTCTTCATCTTAGCATTTATGGGACGACGTACATGATTCAATCACATGCTGAGTGATAGAATGTTTGATCCTATAATCATGCAGGGGAATTGCATGCGAAAGTTAGAATGGAAGATATAAAGGTTGACCGTTCAGTGTGAAAAAGGATACTCGCATACTCACATTCAGCATCAATACTCATCATCCATCATGTCCACCAAGTCCCTCCTTGCCTCTATCCTCGCCATCGCTCCTTTGGCTCTCGCCCAAGATCCATCATGCGATTGCTACGTTACCAAAGGCGATAGTCCTCAATACTACACAAGCCACTCATTCTTTGACTTCCGTTCCCTCTCTCAATACGCCCGTGTCCCTCCTCTCATCGACAGCATCCAAGGCAACGCTGAAGCAGGCTTTACTTCAGACTTCTTCAACTGGGAATCTGAATTTACTCAAACATGGGGTCCTCAGAATTGGAACAACGGAAACGAAGAGTTCCCTATGCAGAACACTTATAACAACTTGTACATTGAGGAGAATGATGATGTTTCTCCTGCAAGTGATACGTGGTTGACCATGAGAACTGCTCGTCACAATGGCTTCCAAACAGCTTCTGAGTTTGAGTCCCTTGAGAAGTATCAATACGTCTCATTGAGGATGTACGCTCGCACAAATGGTTCTCCTGGTGCTTGTACCGCCATGTTCACATACCTCAACGGCGGCTCCCTCGCTCTCGTTCAGGAAGCAGACATCGAAGTCCTCACAAAAGACGATCCCACAATCATCCACTACACAAACCAACCCTCATACACCGACGAAGGCGGCGAAGTCGAGGGCGCTCATCTAGCAGCTACACTCCCCGATGGTCTCAAATGGACAGATTGGGCAAAACACACTATTGATTGGACACCAGATGCTACGATCTGGAAGGTCAATGATAAGGAGACTTGGCGTAATGCGTTCCAGGTTCCGAGAGATCCTGCTCAGTTGAGCTTTAATGCTTGGAGTAATGGTGATACCTGGACTGGCACTATTCCCGAGGGAGGTGTGGCGTATCAGCAGATTCAGTGGATTGAGGTTTTGCATGGACGGACTGAGGAGGCAGCTTGTAAGCGCGTTTGCAGTGTTGATGAGGGTGAGGCTGGAAAGGCTGTGCCTGTTTAGAGAATTGCACGCTTTCTGGTGATCCCATATCAGCATTTCATGTACATAGTTCAGAGAAATAGAGAATTTCTGTGTCTCCAGCATAGCAACTCTTCCGTCAACAGACCATCTTTGAGTGACCAACTGATCCCAACCATAACTTTTTCATTCTCTATAGTCTATCAGTCGTCTAATGCCATCTACAGCTTAAACCTCTGAGCCAACAAAATCCCCTCCGCCAAAGTTCCTACCCTCGCATCAATCGCACAACCCTCCTTTTCCCACGTCTCACACATCCCCCACAAATCCGTCAATTTGACCGTAAAAACCTCAATAAACTCTCCCTCCTCAAGCTCCGGCTTCAAGTCCTTATTCGCCGGCAGTTCCATATCAACACTAACATGCACCATCTTCAAATTCGTGTTACAAAAACCAGGGTCATTAAACATCATAGGCGACGTCTCATCCGCGACGCCGACATAGCCTGTTTCTTCGCGGAGTTCGCGGATGGCGCATTCTTCGGGTGTTTCGCCCTCGTCGATTAGACCCGCTGGTACTTCGATTGTTACGGCGTTGATGGGCGGGCGATATTGTTTTTGGAGGATTAGTTCGGGGCCGGTTGGGAGTTGTAGGATTGCTACTATGCCTACGCCGTCAATGTCGGCGGTTTTAGGACGGGTGAGACGTTCGGCTGATTCCCAGGTGCGAGATGTTCCTGTTGGGTCTTTGTATGTGATTCTGAGAATCCAATGTCAGTGGGCTTAAGGTGAGCGAGCTGAGCGAGCGTACTTGGAGAGCTTGATCCAGCGAGCTTCCTCCTTGGACTGAGTTTGATACGTTAGCAGGCGTCGGTGAATGGAGACAGGAAATCTTACGAGAGGCTCTGTCGAAGTCACTTTGGCATTGAATACAGACATTTTGAGGAATTTGAATTGTGAATATTTTGTTTGTTTGTTTTGTCGGTGTTTCGAGAAGTCATGATGAGTTGGCTGATGCCCCGTCGAAGTCGGTGAGGGAAGATGTGCAACGTCACACAATTTACCCTGAAGCCAGCCATGCAGGACAACGGGAGAAAAAGAGGAAATATCACCATCTAACCAATAGTAGAGGAATAATTGAGCTCTATGCAGTTAATATGGCTATTTATTTTCATTGTTTTGGGGGTTTTTTGTTATAATTTATATCAGTTTAGGCTCAAATTGTATAAAGCTTGATCAAGGTGAAGGCACCTCTAATCCAAACCATGCTTGAATCCCATGACCAAGTTTTTAGCTTCATGCACCTGCTGTTTCTTGAATATGCATGTCTCAGTTGAGTTCAACGCTACAATGGCATTTCATTGGGTATCAACTATTGTCTGGCCTATTACTGTCCGTCTCGCAGTCAACGGCGACAGCCTCAACTCATACCATTGCATTTCGTAGTGGGGTGACAGCCTCAGCTCAGATCTACCACCAACATTCAAGAACCCATACCTCAAACCTCATCACAACTTCCCCTCCTCCTTCAACCCCCTCCAAAGAGCCAAAGCAGCCAAACACTTGGCATCCCTCGCCCCCTCCCTCCAAGCCTCACTCATCGGCACAACCTTCAACGTAATCTTCTCCCCATGCTCCCTCAACCCCGTTAACCTACCACTCCACTCCCTAATCTTGTCCTTCTCAATCCTCATCTCATAGCTAAATATCGTAATATGTTCATCACAACCCCCCGCGCTAGGAAACATAGCCTGCGCAAGGTTCTCACTATCTTTCGGTGTAGCAAGTTCACTTAAATTCGTAAGCTCATCTTCGTGGATCGTAACACCGAGCTCTTCCTTGATTTCTTGCGCGGCGGCACCTGCGAAACTACCCGCGTCGTCGACCATTCCTGCTGGTAGTTCGGTGAATGAGAGACTTCCGGCGGGAACGCGGGGTTGCACTGTGAGAACGACGTAGCGCTCTGAGGGAGCGTCGGAGGGGACGAGCATGAAGAGCATTGCTACGCTAGGACCGCGGAGGAGTGCGGCTGCTGGTAATGTTTCGCCAGAGTCATTGGAGACGTTTGCTGTGAGTTTGACGAAGCCGACACGTTTTCCACCGAAAAGATCAAAGGATTGAATCGTTACGGAGCGGAGAGCGTAGGGATCTTTGTGAAATGGGTGAGATTCATCGGATTGAAGACGTAGTGAGTTTGTGAGAGTATCAACCCAATTCTAGCATCATTAGTAGTCTGCAGTATGTTCAAATGAGGCGCGTACGGTGAATGGCTTGAATGAACTGAGTTGCTCTTGTGTAAGTCCATCAGGAAGACTGAGAGGAATGTTATGGCTCTTGAGCGTGGTAGTCATGTTGCGCGTGAAGTGAAGGGATGGGGTTTGGTGAATGAGACAGGTTGCTGAGAGTAAAAGTCTGGGATTTTTGCAGACGTTGGCGATAAATCTCATTTCTTGGGGTTATTCTTGGATGTGATTTGATTTGGCGGAAGTCTAGTGAAGATTAGGTTGAGATGCGTGATTGAGGAGGGTTAGGTGAATGACGTAGAGGTCTCTGCCCCACGATCATTGACGTGAGGCTGAAACACCACAAAGAGAAATTGAGTATTCACATACAATAATAGCATCTTGTCACCTCCAATCGCCATACCATTGAATAATCCTGAGTGTAATTTATTGCTCATTTTCTAGCCGAAAGGTCCCATAAGTTTAGAACCTAATCATAACTCATACGCATCCTTCATTCGTAGGTATCCCAATCCCTCAGACCGCCCAGTAAACGTCAATCTTGACCTTCTCAATATGATTAACCCACCCTGGAAACCTCGCCTTGCCCCAAACAGCAATAACATCTCCCATCTTCAAATCCCTCACAAACCGCCCATCACCTGTCTCCTCACCCCTTCCCTCCTCCGTCTTCATCCTCACAGCAGCTTCAGAGTCAGGTTTGACGTCGTCATCGTACGCCCACGTAATAACATGGTCTTGCCAAGCACGATGAGCTGTTTTGTTGCGAACGATGGTCCATTTCTCTTGATGTGAGAGCGGGTGTGAGTACTGGAATTTTTCGCTGCCTCTTGGGATGATGGAGGGGTATAAGGGACGGAGAGCGCAGACGGGGAGGGGGGATGCGACGGAGAATGCTGATTTGAAGCGGACGTCGTATGTACACGCCGGATCACCTAACAAGTCAGTTCTGAACGTCACATGAATCTTGTAACTTACAAGTCTGTTCGGCATCAAACTTCTCAAGACCAGCTTCAAACCACGTCCAAGCTCCATTGTACGTGTGTCGATTATCCGGCTCACCACCCCACCCCTGATCCTTACTCCGTATCGTAAAGACCACCTTTCTCACAGGATGGAGTAGTTTTGGCGTAGGATAATCAGCCAATTTTGCAAAATACGAAGGATCATGCTCCGTCTTTAACGGTGCTGGCTTGGCCTCGTTGATATCGTACGCCAATACTTCAGCAAGTGCTTTCTTGCCTTGAATGCCCGTCAGACCCACAGGGAACGATCGAAGCTATAAACATTAGTCTTGTACTATATTTAGAGAAGATCGCTTACAAGGAATTTATCTTTAGAGGGGCTGTTGCCGTTGACGCAAAGGGGACTTGAGTGCTCAGCGATGTAATCAATCTCATTACTCGAATGCGCCCAATACTCGGCAAAGTCGAAAATGACATCGACAATACCCGGCGGAAGTTTCTTTCCCTTTGTGAGCATGATTCTCGTAATGACCACATCAACGGGCGTTAACCCATCAGGAGAAGACCTCGTCTCATTGTCGTTCTGACTCCCTGGCGAAAGCATGGTTCTCAAGCCGTGGATTACGTTCTGGGGAATGCTCTGCACTATTATGAGATAGGCGATGGTGAAGTATAAGAGATAAAGCAGCATAAATTTAATTGAATCAAGTCGGTGTACTGAGGAAATAAGTTATTGGGAAGAGAACAGGTTTATGTATACACGGCCGAGGTGACGCGTTTAAGCTTGTTCAGAGGCAACAGCTTATCACTTTTGGCTGCAGCGTTGAACTGACGTCAGAAGATGTACACGTGCTTCACGAGGGGTCACAGAAAAAGGGTGATCTGTCGAGGTCTTTCTCCTGTGATGGGCTTGGCCTAAACTTTGAGCTGAGCCCTATGACGACGATCTTGAGACATGATAATTCTACCACAAGTTATTCAGGAAGTTTCTATTCTCAGCTTAGTATCTGATGGCTGTTTCTTAGTAGGTGTAGGAGTTCCCTCTTTTCTTACATCTATCCATCTTATTAGACCCCTCTATCTTATCGCACGTGCAATGGCATCATTCCAACCCGGCGTCTAATCCCGTCCCCCGCGCATCGGAGCTCCATCAATTTCGCCGTCTCAGACAGAACCCTCGATTACAAACATGAATCTCAAGCTCATGCCCACGACAATTCTTCCTCTTCTTCTACACACTCACTTTCCACCATGAAGTCCTCGCGGTCTCTCGTACGATCAACTCGTCAACTCCAAACATCTTTTGCTCCCTCAAGACTTATCCGCCCAGCATGTCTCGCCCCGAGGGTCCGAGAGCTTCACTGCTCGCCTGCCCGGAAGTCGGGCGCTGCATCTAATCCAGCAATGTCATTCCCCTGCCTCGACGCATTAGAATCCCGTTCCGCCCGTTTAACCGAAGACGATAACGAGCCCTCATACACGTCAGGCGCTACGCTGAATTATCTCTGCAAAGAACCCTTTATGCTCGATTGGGGCGGTATACTTCCCGAATTCAACATCGCATATGAAACGTGGGGTGAACTCAACGCCGATAAATCCAATGCTATTCTTCTACACACCGGTCTCTCCGCTTCGTCGCATGCGCACTCAACCGAGTCGAACCCTAAGCCTGGTTGGTGGGAAAAGTTCATTGGGCCGGGAGGTCCTCTCGATACGAATAAGTACCACGTTATCTGTACGAATGTCATCGGCGGTTGTAATGGTTCTACAGGACCGAGTAGTGTAGATCCGGGAAATGGAGAGCGCTACGCAACGCATTTCCCAATCTTGACAATGGATGATATGATCCGCGCGCAATTCCGTCTTCTCGACCATCTCGGCATCGATAAACTCTATGCCTCGGTCGGTTCATCAATGGGCGGAATGCAATCCCTCGCTGCAGGCGTTCTCTTCCCCTCTCGCGTAGGTCGCATTGCATCCATCAGCGGCTGCGCACGCTCGCATCCATACAGTATCGCCATGCGTCATACTCAACGTCAGGTTCTCATGATGGATCCAAACTGGAATCGAGGTTTCTACTACGGCAAAGTTCCTCCTCATGCGGGTATGAAGCTTGCGCGTGAGATTGCGACTGTTACATATCGATCTGGACCAGAGTGGGAGCAGCGTTTCGGTCGTCGACGAGCAGACTCGAGTAAACCTCCTGCGCTATGCCCTGACTTTCTCATTGAGACGTATCTCGATCATGCTGGTGAGAAGTGGTGTTTGAACTATGATCCCAACAGTCTTCTGTACGTCAGCAAGGCTATGGATCTTTTCGATCTAGGTATTGAGCACCAACTTGCCACTCGCGCTCGTCGCCAAGAACGCGAGAAGAACCTTGCTTCAGGGAAAGCTTCACCTCTTTCTCCCGACGCATGCAGTCTCACACTGCCCAGCAAACCCTACGAGGAACAACCTGGATCTCATCCAGATCCCTCAGGCGCAAACATCGTGCCAGGCTCACGACCCCCTGAGGATCTAATCCACGGCCTCGCACCGCTACGTGATACACCTACGCTTGTCATGGGTGTTGCTAGTGATATCCTCTTCCCTGCATGGCAGCAGCGTGAGGTAGCTGAGGCAGTCCGTCTAGCTGGCAACAGGAACGTAACGCACGTTGAGTTGAGCGAAGAGATGAGCATGTTTGGCCATGACACATTCCTCCTGGATCTCAAGTACATCGGCAACAACCTCCGCATGTTCCTCGGTTAGTCCAGTACCTATGTATTCTAAATAGTGTAAAAATCGGCGCAAGTCTTGAGTTTATAATGTCAATCACGTTTTGAGCACACTGCAGGTAGTCATGTAAGATCCAGGCTCAAGGCACCGGATATTGTATTCCTTAGACATTATCCACTAATCATGTCCCGATGATAATGATGATGACTATATACAAAGAGAAGAAACGCAGCGAGGGACGGGGGTATGTGAAATGAAATGATCTATAAGCGAAAGACGCCAAATCCAAAGGGAAGTTATAGAAAAGGGGGAATAAGTGATAGATAAACCAAGAAAAGAAAAGTCATGAGGGTCTTGCCTCTTTTTTTTTAAATCCAACTCGCTAAGATATGAAAAGCTGAGATATAAAGATATGGTCTGCTTAGATAAAACCAGGATTGAACTCATCCACCACGGGATTAGGAGTTCTAACTCTCGTCGCCTCTGCTCCTGCGGCCAGCGATGGAGGAACAGTAATGGGAGAAGGACGAGGAGGTGCTCTCTTTGCCTCGACGCGAGTCTTGCTGCGGTCTCTGTCTCTCGGTGGTACAAAGTCTGCCATTACGGGTGAGATGAGCGGTCTAGCTTGATTCTGCTCTCGCTCGTAGTTCCCATCAGACATCATGTCAAAAGTACGCGCGAGGTTTTCACTCGAGTTGGAGATTGACTTTTGTAATGATGGGAATGAAGGTGAAGGCAGACTTGGTGGTGTGTCTGAGATAGGCGATGAAGCGTATTGTGCAAGGCGTGGGCTCAATGAGTCGTCGGTGGCTTGTGTGGGAGATCGAGCGAATTGTGTGCGGAAAGGTGAGAGGGCAGCTGGAATAGCGGACTTGTGCGCTTCGGCGCGGTCAAAGTCGTTCCAGTTGGGTGTACCAGGTTGATTCAAAGCCTCGTCTAGTTGTGAGCCAGCCACGGGTGACTCTGTGCTTCTGGGTGGAGGATACATGGGAGGCTGGCGGCGTTGCTTCCTTGGCTCCAGGCCAAAGGGCGTTTCGGGGCTTGACATCTCAGCAGGAGGTTGTTGAGGCCTTCGACCTCGAGGCAGACCTTTGTGAACAGGGAATTCGCCTTCCATGGGGCTTTGTTGAGAGAAGGGACTTGCTGTTCGTGGTGGTTCGGGAAGACGCTCGGCACGGACGAAGCCGCTTTCATCGAAGCCTGGACCAACTGCACTTCGGGGTCCTGATCCAACCATGGGGATAGTAGCCGAGCGATCGACGAGAGGAGCTGGAACGCGAAGAGGCCGGCCAAGTCGTGGTTCGGAGTCAGTTCGGGCACGGAAGCCGCGTGGTGGAGGTTCGAGAGGTCGGTTCATGTAACCCGGGTTGGCACTGGCAGCCGCGTCTGGAGTGTTACTCCTACTCCTATTACCAGGGTTCAAGCGAGGCGGTGGTACAGGCGGGAGAGGGGCGGTAGGTGACCGATATGGCGATGGGAGCGGTTTTGTTGGTGGAGAAGAGTCCGGCGGTTGGTATGCCTTGTACTGCTTGGGCGGGTACTGAGGTGATGGCTGGAGAGTTTGCAGGAGTGGTCGAGGAGGAGATCGAGGGAACTGAGCTTCTACCAGTGGAGGAGATGGTGATCGACCTGGGAACTGAGAGAGAATCGGAGATGGTCCTGGGGAGTTTTGCTGAGGAGGTTGAGAAAGCGGCGATGGTTGAGGAGAGCGCAAGGGCGAGACAGGTCGGATGGCCTGAAGAGGTTCTGAGAGCTGGCCGGGCTGGAGAATCTTGGGAGGCTGTTGAGTCGGCTTTGCCTGTTGAGAAGGCTGAGGTGTCTGTATACGCGGTGTATCCTCTGCTGCTGCGGATGCCAATGATGATACCAGCGACAACGGAGACATTGCATCACTCGCAGTTCGAGCTCGTGTCAAGGCCGTATCAATCATGCTCAGACTTGGACTCGACTGCATGGTCCTCAAAGGACTAGCAGTTCTCGTCGTTCCCAGCGCTTTAGGCTTGACGTTCGTATCCGTAGGACTCACTCCCCCTTCAATCGAAGTATCCAAGCTCCTACTCCCAATACTGCCCTTCCTTACAGTCTCACCAAAGTCGAATCCAGCAAAATTCCCAGCCAGTCCTTCAACCATTGGCTTGTGATTCTTGGGTTCATCCATCTCCATAGCAAAACTCTGCCGTCTAGGCGTATGAAAAGTAAAAGTGTCGCGCCTAGCTGGAACATTGCGAATCACAGGAGGTTGAAGTTCCCAAACGTCGTCGCTTCTAGCGACTGAGGCAGCTGGACTGGGGAGAGACATTGGACCTGCGGTACTGGGGTTCCGAAGACTAGGAGCGGTGGGCACGTTCTGACGGCTACTCGATGGTCGTGGGTCGGGTGAAAAGGATCGCTCAGCGTTGACGATCGAGGGAGGAGGCGAAGGATATCCATTGTTAGCCGTAGGAATAGGGCTCTTATTTCTGATTTCCTTAATCTCGTTTCCGAGATTGAATTCGAAGGGTTCCGCATGACCCCTAGGTTCATCCTTGGGCGTTGGCGGTATACTGCTAATAGAATCTTTACCGAAGTGAATATTGAAGGGATTCTCAGGCTCCTTTGTCGAAATAGCTGTCCCAGGACGTGTAGGTGTACCAGGTCTCGCATCTACGCTCACTGGTCCGGGCGCAACGAGACTCGTAGAACTGCCATTGCCAAACCGCGTGTTGAGCATTATATCAGACGAGTGAAACCGCGGATTTCCCATTCCTGGTGCGCGCGGTGCTCCAAGATCAACCATGGAGGAAGCACCTCCTGCACCGTTCATATAAGGGGCTTTCCATTGCGTTGGTGGGTCGAGATGAGAGCTGGAAGTACCAGGGCGAGCGAGATTTGGGCGGGAGAAGTTACTCTGTCGGCGGAGATCTTTTGGGGTCGTAGAAAGAGATTCTTCATTGCGATGTAAATGCTGTATTTGTTTCGAAGCTAGCTTCTTGTCCCTGGCAATTATCAGCAAAACTGTAGAGTTGAGGGGAAAGGGAGGCTTACTGTGACTTTTTCCTATCGCCTCCAAGCTTGAGGCCAAAGAACGAAACCATCTCGAAAGAGACGAGAAAGAAAGAGCGTAAAAGACCTGAAGAAGAATTATATCATGAGCATGCGACGGTAAGGACTGAATTGAAGNNCTTACCGTAAAGTACCTAAAAGGTCCCCCCAGTCGTAAAGTGCCCTGTCTAAAAAGGAATAGAGAAAAATAGTCCAGGGGCGCACGAGGCACGGAGGGACCAAGTGGGTTAATTTAAAAGACAACAACCTCCACTACAGCAAGACAATTAAGTCCAATTTTAGACTCATTGGACAAATTGTGTTAACAGAATAAAGAGAATAATGTTTAAAGATTTAAGTGAAGGACATTAAGCTTGAATTCTCTGCAAGTGATTGAATCGTGCTGTAAAAGGGGCGTAAAGGCGTTCCTCTTTTGATCGTTGGATGGATTTAGGCGGATACCACTAGTCAGGGCGCTGCAGGAACAAGCTCAGGGGCTCGACTTTTCACTTTTTTGGCGCCGTTCAGCCGCGGGGTGACTTTTTCGTTTTGTGAATGGATAAAAAAAGGGGAGAGCCAAGAATAGAAAAAGACTAGTGATTTGACATGAAAGAGACTAGTCACGGACGGTTCGATTAACAAAGATTGTACAGAAAGCAGAACTGATCTTCCTTTTTGATCGTCAATGTTAGACGAGATGTACAGGCAGGGCTGATATCACTGTGAATAAAAAAAGTGTTGTGTTTTTTGGAGTGAGATACGAGAAGTAAAGATTCCCGAGACAAGAGGCACTGTTTTGCAAGGAGAGGCAAGACTGTCGATCACTTGGGTACGAAATGAAACAGCGTCACATCACCCTAGCCTCATCCATGCGATGGGAATTTATGGATCAATTAAAGATTTCGCTTCAAAGAATAATTCAGATAAACTTGGAATACCAATTTTTAACCAGATAGCCACTGCCATCTACACTCGTCCATCTCAGAGCTGGTCTTCATTTTCAATAGCCCCTGCTAAAAGTCGTCATCTGCACTCTCACCTGCGTGGCGCTTCACCGTCAGCTTCAGGACCTTCAGGGGTCTCTTTCACAACAGGGGTCTTAAATGCAGCACCTCTCAGGGGCACCAATGAAGATCGTCAGAATCCTTTTTCTCTAATAAGTGTCAATATTTCGCTAGAATTGTGGATGTGTAGGTTTTGGAGCTTGGATTGGTGTGTGAAACGAAACAGGTAATGTCGACGGGTTTAAAATACCCTTGATGGTTCATGCGGTTTCTTTAACTGTAGCTGTTTGTTTGGTGGGTGTATATTCGTCCGTTTTATACCCGGAAGATGGGATATCCGAGTGACAGCTATACTGACAGTTCGGTATAACCGTTGCGATTCACACCTTGAGACAATACTGGGGCAGAAAACTCGGGGGTCTGATGCCTAAGTGATGAAAATACTTGTGTGATGAGTTTATGGTAATTTATGATGAACTTAGTAGACTCTTTGACTGGTTTGTTTTCGCCCTGATGCATAAGCCTTAAGTCTTCTGACATAGCACGGGACGAGAAGTCAGTAAACAGAGATGGTGGATTGCACGATTGATCAGATATTCTTTTGACAAGTATCATAAACCCATACGCCTGTAAATACAATGACCGTCCCAAACGCCATGAACATGACCATCACCAGTCTCAACTGATCCCACACCAACAATACAGTTGAACCCCCATCTATCGTAGATCTCTCCGATTATACACAGACAACACTGAAGCACATCACAACTGCTCCAGCAACTTTCTCCTCCTCCGATCAATCAACTCCTCCTGCACCTCCTCCAACGTCGGTAAATCCCACGTAATCCCATCACCACTATCCCCCGGCAGCGGCTCCCAC
>PVPY01000701.1:0-30573 GCA_002982035.1 Fusarium algeriense
GCTTAGGCCTTGCAAGTTAGTGTCAGTCTCGGGGGTCGGGGGGGTTCATCCAGTCGCATGGTGAAGAAATGGCAGGCAGTGTGTCATTCGTTCGTTCCCTTTGTGTGGTTGCCCGCGGTTAGCTAGGTGCTCCCCTCATTTTGAAAAATTTTTTAATCAAAAAATCATTCCCATTTCTCATTTAGGAAAAACAAAGAACGACCATTCTTAACAAATACAAATTCTTTTGGTGTTGAAGTGCCCTTTTTTACGGTGTCTCAATACCTATCTTATTCTTTGTTCTACAAAATCCACTTATTGGATCATTACTTTCTTATTTCCATTTTCTTAACCTACCCATCAAGCTCCCCCTGAGCCCATAAAGGTATGTTGATGCTAAAAGCGTGGTTTTTTTGTTGCTGCATTTGCGTTTTCGGTTTTGTGCTGCTGCGGTGCTGCTGCGGTGCTGCTGTGTGCTGCTGCCCCTCCTTTGCGCGACAACAACGCCCATATTCGAGTCACCTCGCCTATCGCAAATATCGAATACTTCTGACCCCTCGTTCTCGAATTTATCGAAAATATTATCAATATCGACTTTTTTGTTGCGCTTCGAAGCTCGTTTGTCGTGCGCTCCTTCGCCGATGCAAGAAATCCCTCGTTTGAAGCTTCGGCTTCACATCAACCCACATACAAAAGCCTTCCGAATTTGGCCTCCGTGTGCGACCCGACATTCCGGCGCAATCTCCGGTCTTCAACGGTCCACGTCCGAATCGCATCTATTATATCTCCCGATTGCCTAGAGAGCTCTGATCTTGGTGTTGCCCCTCGGCATGACTCGAAGTGCGGGGTTGACTATTCAGAGTTGTCAAAGCTTATCATATGATAACCCAATAGGACAATCACATTGTCTTGTCCTTTAACAATGGGAATCGAGCGAAGGAATACCTACCATGTTGTCGACGGAATAAGCGACTTTGAAGCTTCCGATGACTTGGAATATCCCTTCTGTCGCTGTAGAGCTTGGGTCACCATCGCTTAAACGGACGCATTCGACTTGAACCAACGGACATACTACCATTACATGCTGGATCAATGAAACCATGGACCATGTCCTTGCGATCTTCCCGGGAGCTACGATGATTACATCCATACTGGCGATCAAGCAACAACAGCTCCGCAGCAGCAGCTTCACAACGCAAACGTCGTTCTAAAGACACTGTCACTAACTTCATTGACTCAGACCTACCTTCAAGATGTCTTCTCTCTCTCGACGTGCTTGCTACAAGTGTGGCAATGTTGGCCACTATGCTGAGGTCTGCTCCTCTGCTGAGCGTCTCTGCTACAACTGCAAGCAGCCCGGTATGTGACATTCCATATCAAATCAAGACATGCATCTAATTACAAAAGGCCACGAGTCCAACGGATGCCCTCTTCCCCGAACCACCGAGGCCAAGCAGTGCTACCACTGCCAGGGTCTTGGTCACGTTCAGGCTGACTGCCCTACCCTCCGCCTGAGCGGTACTGGTACCAGCGGCCGTTGCTACAACTGTGGCCAGCCCGGTCACCTTGCTGTATGTAAAACCTCTTCTCTGGTACCCAAACATAGCTGACTGTAATAGCGCGCCTGCCCCAACCCTGTTGGTCCTACTATGGGCCGTGGTGCTCCCATGGGTCGCGGCGGCTTCCCCGGTGGCTATGGCCGTGGTGGTTTCGCTGGTGGCCCTCGTCCTGCCACTTGCTACAAGTGCGGTGGTCCCAACCACTTTGCTCGTGATTGCCAGGCTCAGGCTATGAAGTGTTATGCCTGCGGCAAGCTCGGACATATCTCTCGGGACTGCACTGCTCCCAACGGTGGCCCTCTCAACACTGCTGGCAAGACTTGCTACCAGTGTGGTGAGGCCGGACATATCTCACGCGACTGCCCTCAGAAGAGCGCTCCCGGTGTTGGTGAGATTCCTCAGGAGGTTGATATTGGCAGCGTTCCTGCTCCTCCGGTTGCGTCTATCGCTCCCGTCGCTTAAACATATACTGGAGTTGGCTGTTGGTGTATGCCCTGGGTGGCACATGTTCCAACAGCGGCCCAAGTCGGTCTGAGAGGGTCGACACTCTTGCTTTTTAACAGTTCTTCTTTTTGATGCCCGATACGTGAACATATCACCACATCCTTCAGATTATTTCTTTGTTTTGGTTCTTGTTCTTTGACCCGAACCATGCATTTGCCAGCATCGCTTGTCTGGCCTCGACTTGCATGGCATTTTCGGTCCGTCCGAATTCATCTTTGAACCTCTTTCTTATCTTTCACCTGCGCAAGGCTCGAATTCTTCTTGCGGTTGTACATACCGAAGCAACACTGTTGCTATCACGATCCGCAGGGAAATACTGGTACTTGACAGGGAAGGATTTCTAGCAACGAATTTCCTTTTTCCAACATTCACCTAGACTTGTTTGCATGGATCCTTGGTTACTAGGGGGTCTCTGGACGGATTCTCCGTTATCTGGCACCTTTCCTCAGACACAACTTTGGATCATTCACCCAAGGACTACTACTACGATTTGAACGACAGACGCTGTCACGTGGCTCTTAACGACTTTCGAAAATTACGGCACCCTGCGAAGGATATACCCCGCGAGGCGATGTGTTGGTTGTTGAGCTTGGAAAAGAAAAGCGCAGAGACTCAGGCTTTGGTCAGTAAAGATGTCCCCGCTCGGTTGCGGGTGACATGAAGCCTCGGGAGAGCTTGTGTTGTCGCCTGGCGGCAGAAAAGACCAGTGGATGCGTGCGTGAGAGTGGTGGGCTGAAGGCCAGATTGATCGATGATCATAGGGGATAAGATGCTGTTTCTTGTGGACGACGGATTCCTGAGTGCGACGAAGCATGAAGGATCTGTTCGATGCGGAAGATGGGTCCTACAGAACGGCAAACAAACAGACAAACATCACAGTCCATCACGACAGGAACCTTGAAGCATCACGGCTTTTGTTCTTTACTGATGGCTATGTTGGTTGTGCTTGTGGTTTTGGCGTGGCTGATGGATGAGGAGGGAGGCTGCAGTGGTGGTTAGAGACAGACGCGCAAGATGCAGCGAGAAGAGTTGTAAATGATTTGATACGCACCCATAACCCCCCAAATGAAGCGAAGTGGCATCAGCGAAAGATGTGTGTGGCGAGATGTGTTGTGTTGATGACTGAAGATTTGTATTGTATGAGTATGAGTACATGTACGACGACTGGCGTTTATGTTTATCACGGCAATGCCTTGTATTGGCACATGGGACAAGAGCATAATGTCTCGGCGTTTGGGATTATTATTTGGGACGGTTGGCAGCACACGAGTATGAATAGCTCAGTAACTGATCCTGCCAGAGTCTGGAATCGGCAGGTTGTTTTTGCTTTTGTTCAAGGTATACTAATCTGGCAAGATTAAAAGTTTAGGTGTCGGAGGATGAAGAGATGAGCAGCGATATTCTTGAGGCTGAATTGTAGGGAAATTGTCCTCGTATTTAACATTGCTCAAGATTATGAGCAGAGTTCAGCTCAATAACAAAAACGCCATGGCCTTATCACTCTAATATTATCCACCTACTCTCAACGTTTGCAATGAGTTGATCATATGCGTTTCCCATAAAACTCCCAATTACTCCCTTAACCACCCATCTAATTACCCATCAAATCATAATCCTTTTCTGAATGCCATATCCCTCTAATATTGGCAAATACCACCAATCTCATCATCCATAGTCCACGACCCAGCAAGACCTTTAATCTCCACATCCTCCGTCAAACTAACATCATCCTGCAATGTCTTTCCCAAGAAGAAATCATTCTTCCCCTCCGTCTGCATCTTCCTCTTCATAAACCGTCTCGTCCACTCCTCAACCGCCGGCTCTCCCGTCTCATCTCTCGCCTGCTTCAAGAACGGAATAAGAGCTGTACCACCTGTACCTTTCTGGTTCTCTTTGTTCTTGCGAGATGCTACTGCGAGGTTGAGTTTGTTGCGGGTTACTTCGGGACTGCGCGAGCGGCTGCGGGCGCGGACTTGTTTAGAGGGGTTGATGATGTAGCGTGTTACGATGGCGATGTGCTTGTCGCGGAATGCGCTTAGCATTGCGAGACAGGCATCGTAGGCGAGGCAGAGTTGTTTGTCTGATTGGTGAGACTCGACGTATTCGCGGATGTTGGCGACGTTGGATACGTCGTTAAGGAAGCGGGCGTGAGGACCGGGCATGTAGCGTCTCATCTCCATGATGAAGTTGTGTCTGTTCGCAGCACGGCCTCGATCGGTATCTGAAGAAGGATCACGAGACTCGCCTGTAGGGCGATGCTCGATTCCCAGAATTATGTCGAAGAATTGGATCAGACTGCTCTGAGCATTGCTGCCACCACTGTATTGTCGATATTCCTCAGTGCCAGACCCATCTTCGTAAATGACACCATTTGGGAGGCCAGCCTCTGCCATGTTCCTGCTTCCAGCAAGGAAGGGTCGAATGCGATGATAAAAGATAGTAGGATCACAACTCTCGTGCATCTTTTGAAGAATATTCGTAAGATCTGTGAGTCGCTCCGCAAAAGTACGCAGACAGCGAGTAACAGCAGCAGAGTCTTCATGACGAGCAGCAGCAATAGCCGTCAACATCAAAGGAATAATCGGCGCCCCGCGAGCCTCAATAGCAACTGAAACAAGATAAAACCATGATTCATCTAGAGCTCCAGTATATGTGTTAAGAGTGGCGAGATTCTCAAGGTTATCGATATCTTCATCAACAAAGAGGGGTTTAAAGTTCCAAAGACAAACAGCAGCGTACGTGGCAACAGGCGGTACTTCCAAATGCTCTGAAATCTCCAGTAACGGAACTGAAATGGACGCAGGTAGTCGATCTGAGGGCGAATCACCACCCCAGATATATCCATGGGCCATGAAGCCTAGTAGCGAATAGGCACGGCGCCACTCAGCGTCACGTTCGAGACCGATTGTTGAGAGAACTGGTAATCTGTCGATAACTCCGCGGAGCCTGCGGCTGAGAATAAGAGCCTGGAGGTTTGCGGCGATGGCTTCCCATTTATTGTAGTATGGATCCGGGAGGCGAGTTAGAGGGAGAGTATCTGGGAGGAAGCCGTGAGTTGGCGAGATGCCGTACTCGGCTAGGACAGGAATAGAGGGAAGCATTTTGATAAGTTTCCCTTCTCTTATCCTGAGTTGATGTGAAAGAGGAGAAGTTACAAGATGAAACAGAGAATCAGCAGATGTGAAGAAGCCGTCTTCCGGGAACCGGAGACGGAATTGTGGGGCCGCTCCGGAAGGATCAGATCAGAAGAGAATAAGAACGACTCTTCTAAAACTCTGGGGTAATAAGAGCCAGGCCGGTAGTTACTAAATAATGGGTAAGATGGAGAAAGAGAGATGATCCAGCTTTAGAAAAAAAAAAACCTGGGGATAGAGGATAGACTACGGGTTTGTAAATGACTCTTCCTATGTTTTCTCGTGCTAGTTTCTGCGGCGAAACGGTCGAGCAGAGAGCATGATTGGCTGATTCGGATGAGTGGACAATTGACAAGAAAATGGAACCACCGTAGGGAGGGTTCTAGGTGCCACACTGATGCAGAAATGGTTTAATTAGCGCGCATAATGAGTTTTTCTGGTTTTGAGATTTATAAATGCCAAAGAGGTTACGGAGGGACCGGGTTGTCTGCGGAGGTGAGGCCGCTTTGGACTCCGTCTTCGGCTGATGATATAATATGGGAATTGTATTTGTAATTCGCATGTGATTATATTCGGTGACTTGAGGTTTGTAACGTTGGTGAGAATTAATAATTACGCGGTTTATGTATCGAGAGACTGGGAAGCGTGTTGTCAAATCAATCTTGAGACTCTGAATGGTTGATTTCTGTTACCCTACAGCTGGAGGGAAATGTCTCGGTTTTATTTCCGGCATGACGATCACACAATTAAATCTTGTCTGACCTAAAATCTTGCGCTGTTGGTTGTCGAATTACCAACGGCGATATAGTAATTTCTAAAGTATGTTTCAGACGTGTTGGTGGAAAACGACATATAAATGGCTTCGACCACCCGAAACTTAATTGTTCTGAGATAGAGGTTTTACAGACTGGCTCATTTGGCGCAGCGCTGTTAGTCACGATCAAGAAGTTGTTCATTCAAATAAAAACGCTTAACACCTGACTATAAACCATTGTTCTTCAACATTCAAAGCCGATAGAGACAACTATCACCTGTAAGGACTCATTATCACCAACTCTAGGTTCTACTTCAGTGGTGTTGAAGACTTGACCCCCACCCCCACTATCCGCGGCTCGGGTCGATTTTAAGAAGGTGCACGGTACGTACTCAATTACGTCGGTTGCAATGAGGTCCAACAAGACCAGACGCACGAACCACCAACACCAAACAAAGCTACGACGACCTTGAAGGTCACCTCAGATGTGAATAACTCCATCTTTCCTTAATATCTCAATACAAACCCGGAATATTCGTGTCGATAGCACGATGCCTGTCCAGCAACATGTTCTGAACTGGCTCTACAGCGTTCTTACCAGCGTACTTATCTCCTCTTCGCTATTCCCCGCTCGTTCGCCAAGTTCAAGAGCTAATAATCTTGACGCGCTATAGGAATATCACGATGTAAACCGTGCCTACAACGATGTCGCGCAGGCTCTCGACCGATTTCCCTCGTTGTCGCCTCGAACCGATGTCCATAGTACGTCCACCTTAGAGCTAGGAACAAGCTTGCGTTCTAAACCCCAGCTTGTCGCATTCGGATATTGACCTCACCAGCGTTCTCAAATGGCGCCAATGCCTTACTACTTCATCTCTCCGGGACTCTCCCTGTCAATTTTCGCGGGACAACATACCGTTTCCCCATTTCGATATGGGTGCCGCATGCTTATCCACGAGAACCACCCATGATATACGTTGTGCCGACTGAGACCATGATGATTCGACCGGGACAGCACATCGATCCGCAAGGTCTCGTATATCATCCGTACTTGGTGGGATGGGCTGAATTCTGGGATGTGCGTTATCCACAAGCCACAAATACATTGTGATGGGCAGTTGTTGACAAGATGGACAGAAATCCAACCTCCGGGACTTTCTCAACATTCTAACCGATATCTTTGCGAAAGAACCTCCAGTCGTAGCTAGGCAACAACAACCCCGACCGCCCCCAGCTCAAGCTAATCCGACACCTCCTCCTGTGCCGCCTCTGCCTCCTGGCATGGGATCAACTCCACGGCCTGCGACACAGGATCCCCATCCCTCCGAGCAGCCGCGCCCTCCTCCACCACCCCCGAAGGGTCCTCAGAGTACATCATCTGCGCAGACACAATCTCAAAATGGGCCGCCTTTACCTCCAATCCCGGGACCCTCCCCGGCGCAGTCTAACCGCATGTCCCGCTACGATTCAGCACCTCCCCTGCCACCTCAAGTTGGAAGTCCAAATGCACAGGATCCGAGATTGCCTCGCCCTCAGGACCAGTATGCGACTCGTCATATGCCGCCTGCTGAGCTGCCAATGGCTACGCAGCCCAGATACATGAACGATAACCAGTCGTTTGCGCCTCCATCACAACAACAATGGCAAATGCCACCACAGCATCAGCAATATCAGCACCCTCCGCAACCTCCGGCTTGGACGGCTCAAGCAGCTCCACCACCACAAAGCCCTGCAAAACCACCACCACCTCCTGATCTGCTTGATGAGCCTTTAGAGTTAAGTTTGCCAAGTAATACGACAGCGGCTCCTCCTATCCCACCCAATCCCGAAAAGGATGCGTTGTTGCGACAGTTAGCTCAGACACTGTATTCTATCAGAATGCGCAGTAGGCAGCAGAACGACTCAAGTATGGCTGGTTTGCAAGCACAAAGGACGGCAATGCTGTCAGCGATACCTGCTTTCCAAGCTGAAGGTGGACAATTGACACAATTGTCAAACGTATTGACATCAAACTCTAATATTCTACACGATGCTCTTCATAAAGCGGATGCAGTGATTGAAGGATCGAAGAGCCATCCTGTTCCGGATATTGATGAGCTCCTTGTAGCTCCTACAGTAGTCGCGAACCAGCTATACACACTAGTGGCAGAAGAGAGAGCTATAGGTGACGCCATATTCATGCTTGGACGGGCTGTCGAGCGCGGCCGCATTACACCAGCAGTGTTTGCCAAGACGACGAGAACTCTTGCTAGAGAATGGTATTTGAAAAAAGCACTTGTGCGAAAGATTGGGCAAGGAATGGGCCTGGCCTCATGATAGAATACGATACGAGACTTGGATTGATGCAGCTCCCTTGCCAAGCGGCGTTTAGTATTGTTCTTGCAGCTGGCAGCTGGAAGAGCTCCAGGATTGGCATCGTGCAGGGAGTAAAAGTACGTGGTCAGGCACTGGGCAAATGTGACAAGAGGCGGATTACAACATACTATTGAAACGAAGTCAAACGATCAAGACGACCGGCTAGCTGGGTGCCCGTGAAGTAAATCTTGCGATCTCAAGCCATCGACACGGCTTATAGGTCCCGATACGGTTGAGAGCCTGGGCAGAGAGGTCTAATGATCGAGACCAAAGCGGATAGCCCCTTGAATCAAATCTGTTCTCTCACTCCATGACGGCAGTTTTGGCGTGCACGGAGTCAGGAACACGGAAAAAGAAACGAATTCGTCGCAAGGCCGTTGCGCCATTGGAGGCTCACGGCCTGTCAAGATATGCACGGATCCATCTCATACACTCAACGAGTCTAGCGGCCAAAAGAACAATACTAAGCCTCAAACGCCACAAAATGCAAGAACAATACTAAGACCCAACCTCACCCCACCGACCCTGGCATTCTTAGTTGATGTGATAACACCCTTTGAATACAGTACAACCTACCTATTCCTGAATTATCTCACATTCTTCTTACCGCTGACAATAATATCTGATATTCCTGACTAGCTAAACTGTTTGTCTTCAAGACCGTTCTCGCCTGGCTTATTTCTTGTGATCCGTCAACCATGTTGCCACTTTCTAATCTTCACAACGTCAATCTTTTACTGCTTGTTATACAAGACATACATCCTTCACTGTCACGATCTGATCTCTCTTTTCCTTATATATCCTGAGCTCAGACCTCTTGAATCTCCGTTCACTGTAGTTCCCTTGAACTATCCCCCTTTGCCACGTTGAGATCGTCACTCAATCTTTACCAATAACCCATACCCTTTCTCTTCACATTCTTTCACTATCAGACACAATGTCAGACTTTGATCCGTTTACGCAGAACGTTACGTTCTTAGCAGCAGATGGAAACACGACAATCAGCATCCCCGTCATGTTCATTGACGAAATGCGTCGTATGATGGTCAACACTGTCATCAACTATGCCACTCAACTGGGCGCTTGTCTCGTCATGCTCGTTGTTCTCCTCGTCATGGTCCCCCTTCAAAAGTTCAGAAGACCTTTCAACGCTCTTCAGATCATCAGTCTTCTCATCTGCTCGTGTCGAATGGTTCTCCTGTGTATCTGGAACATCTCCAAGTTTGCCGACTTCTACCCCTTCTGGTCTCACGACTTCAGTCACATCCCTAGTAGTGGCTATGCCCCAGCCATCGCCGCCAATATCGTTTCTCTCCTGCTCGTCATCTCAATTGAGACTATGCTCATGAGCCAGGCTTGGACGATGGTTAGACTCTGGCCTAACTTGTGGAAGTACATCATCACTGGTCTTTCACTCGTTATTTCTCTCATGACGATCTGTGTGCGAATTGCTTTCACAGTAACTCAGATCAACGCCAATATGGATACGATTCCGCCGTGGCACATGCTCTGGCTTATTAAGTGGACAGTCATCATGAATGTGTCTTCTATCTCCTGGTGGTGTGCTATCTTCAACATCAAGCTCATCTGGCATCTCATCTCCAACCATGGTATCTTGCCATCTTACAAGACACTCAACCCCATGGAGGTACTCGTCATGACCAACGGTCTCCTGATGATCATCCCAGGTATGTCCTCTCCCAACCCCTCAAAGACCACTCAACTAACATTCGCCAGTCATCTTCGCCTCTCTTGAATGGGCTCACTTCGTCGACTTCGAAGCAGCATCCCTAACCCTCTCCTCCGTCGCCGTCATCCTCCCCCTCGGCACCCTCGCCGCACAACGTATCGCAGCCAGCAACGCCAACAGCGCCAACTCCTCCGGCGCCTCAAGCGGCATCCGCTACGGCGTCAGCGGACCCATCTCCTTTACTGGTTTCAAAGCACCCAGCTTCAGCACCCACCGCAGTGGCGCCACCGACAGACCTCACGTCTCCGTGTACGCCCGCTGTGAAGCCGGTGCATCCTCCCGCGATCACATCAACCCCGAGGACGTCGAGATGGGCAAGATGGACACTGAGCATGTCCGGGTTGACAGAGCTTTCTTGCAACGTGAAGAGCGAATCTAGTCCCCCTCCCCTTTCAGCTTTCACAAAACACTGCGTTTGGGAATGGTACTACACATCCAGGCTTTGAACCAAGACAAAACTTCTAGCGCGGCGTATCGGCACAAGTTGCTTTCTTCATTTTTATCATTTTCTTAGCGAATAGCTTCCATACCCAGTCAGGTTGATGATGCTCGAGATGACTCGCATCCTACTTTCTTTAGTTTATGGTATCTCTTTTAACTCCGATTGCTTTTAATCAAGGATGAGACTATCCAGGCCTTGCTTTCTAGCTAAAAGATGGATAAGCGCTCAAGCGCAATAGCGATGAATACATTCAGATTGCCCACCTTACCCATGCCTACAGTGAAGTCTACGTCGGTGCCATGTGATGTAAGTGATTGACACTATATACTGTATAACAGCTACCATCCAAGCCCGAGTCGCACCAAAATAACATACCCAAGCCAACTCCTTCATCTTGAAACTTGTACGATGAGGCATTTATCTACTCACTGCGTCCGGCTGACATCTTCCTGACTTTTTTCTTGCACAAACTAACAAGTCGCTTCAGCTCGTTCGCGCGTACCGGTCGAGGTTGCTCCAAGCCGCAGACTACCTTGGAGACGAATGGACTTGGTGCGGGTACAGCTTCACGATTATTCTCAAGAAGCTCGATGAGTTCAAGTTCCTTTTCGATGTCGGGAAGAGAAAACCGGTTTGCGGCCCGGGAGAGGGCATACTTGGTGTGAGAAAACCGCCTTTGAGGTTCCGCGAACAAAGGAGGCGGCGCTACACTAAGTCCAGCCTCACCATCGATGTTGAAACCTGCTTTGGTGATGGAACTCCAAGGGAAAGACAAAGGTTTTTCCAGTGCAAGAGGCGAGATGATTTCGTTAGTGAGGAAAGTTTGGCCCAGAACAGGCGGCCCAGGAATTGCATCAATTGAGTGAGGGGACAGGGGTTCATCGGTTGTAAATCGAGTAGCCTGATCGCCTTGCACCACAGTATCATCATCCGAGCCCCGAAGTTGGGAGGTACTGACATCCCTTGAACTTGTTGTGCTCCATTCTGAGGGTATCCTTCGACAGGATGTAGAGATTCGTCGCAAAGTACCCTTGAAGGTCCTCAGTGGGCCAATGACAGAATCCTTTCGCTTGGCGATCTTCAAAAGAGACTGCTTCCTACTATCAATCAAACGATGAGAATCGATTGAAGGAGCTTGTCGACCAAGAGACTCAAACAGGTCGATCTTTTGCTTCAGAGGTGAGAAGTACTTCTCCGTGTTACGCCGACCGACAGGAGTTTGTGGACTGTCTATCGTAGCCCGACTCCGACGAGGAGCATAACTTTTCGACCTGAATCTTGGTGCATTCAACAACTCGGACTCCGACGAGTCGGAGGATCGTAGTAGAGGACGCCTCGATGGCGAGTCGGGCGCCTCATTCTTGGTGATGATTGATTCGCGACGTTTAGTTTCGAGGGGAGCAACAGCGGTTGCTGTTTGATCTTTTGATTGATCAAACTTCTTCCGAAGAGTGGAAATTCTAGAACGTGGTAGACTTGAGCGACTTGGAGTACTTGCTCTCGCAAACCTGAAGGACATGAGACCGTTGGTGTTGCTGGGAGCTTGGCTGGAAGCATCATGGGATCCACGGGATCTTCTTCGAAGGCTTGAGCTTCCCGCGGAGACTGTGTTTGACAATGAAGATGCTATCTTGCGAGCATTACATACCCAACCATGATGTCGAGTCTCCTCGATTGTGACGTTGTTCTTGTCGACGAAATCATCGTCAGGGACGGAATCGAGCTTGAAGCGGCTTGTAGAGACCGTCTGAACGGATTTTGGTGTCATTTCAGTATACTGTGATTTGATGTAACTTGGGCTCGCATCAGGAGCACTCATAACGAGACTGCTACGCTTGAATGAAGTCCATGAATCGTCTGGTCGGTTTAGGGGAGACCGCCATGTACAAAAGGGATCATCAGATGCAAGCAGTGTTCGGGGTGAAGGAACAACATGGGAAGTTGGGGAGAATGTTTGTGAAGCAGACTCCGGGTTATCAGCCATCGAGTTCTGCAAGGCGGCAGCATCCCCTGCTCCTGGTTCTGCAGCTGACCGTCTTGACTTGATCGATTGCCAACTTTTGGAATGAGCCAACTTTGAAGGCAAACGGGGAATGGATGTACGGGTAGGGCTAGAGGCTTCTATTTCTGTCAGGCGGTTAATAGCTTTCTGTAAAAGACGGACCTGAATACTTACGTGCCTGTTGGTCCGCAGCCTCAAACATTATTCTTCTCTCTGCCACAGACTTTTGCCTTTCCCTTGAATCCGCATTTCTAGCCGAGATTACAGGCGCCTGGGCACCAAAGGTTTTGGCCCGACGTGGACGTGGAGATTCCCGACTTGAGTGGCCGAAACGCCTGGATGAGACATGACTGGAACCTGTTGAGCCTCTTTCTCGTATTCTTGTTGATGTGTGAGATGATGGCTTTGAGGCGCTCGATGAAGTTTGCTCAATTGTCGAGGTGACCTTGATGGCAGACACAGGCTTTGTCTTTGATGAAGCAGGAGGCGAGTTGCTAACTGATGACACTGCCTCTAAAACCTCAAACTTGGAGAGAAGCTGAGCAAATTTGCTACTGGCCAAGCTGCGAGTATCTGAGCTTTCGGAGACGAACTTGCGTGGTGAATTCTTGCGGGAAGATGAGGGCATGCTCATGTTGGCGGATTTCAACAACGGGTGAAGCTGTGATACTGATAATGATCAAGTCTTGATGGTATGATATCAAGAGAAAGTGTCAAATGTCGATGCCGTCAAAGTCTGTTCAAAAGATGAGGATGAATCTGCTTGGAACAACATTGTAGAAGCAACGTAGATGTGATCAGTTTGGCAGATGGTTACTGTAAGGCCACTGTCGACGATGGAAGGAGCGTCCCTTTGCTGGCCTGAGATCCAGAAAGGCAGGCGCGACGACACCCACGTACATCCACCGATGTCATTTGAAGTACCTCTCCCAGCGAGTTTTGTGACTCCAGACTTGAAAGACCGTCTGTTTGGAATTAGCAGAACAAAAAAAAAAAAAAGGCAAACCTTCACAGTATATGACCATTCTCGGAGCCAAACAGGAGTAGGGGAGATGTCTTATCATTTCCAACCCCAGCCGTAGCGGCCATGTCGATTTCTATACAGCCCATATCATAATGCCCAAGCCAGGCACAGGCCAACCTTGAAATGCCATCGTGTCTAAACGTACACTGACGCCAACTAATGTACAAGTATTTCGATTATGTAGTTCATGAAGGATCACAATCCCTTATCATGACTGATATCCTTCTCTCCGATTCTTTGATCGCATATCGTTTTGGCGTTATTTACTGACTGTCGAGATGTCAGTCGTGGTTCGTTGGCATTTAAATAGAGGATCACTTACGGAGGCAGGAGAATCTCGCCCCAAGAGCTAGACAAGAATGTAACAGCAGCCTATATCCCTCATCAGTCCCAATCCATCTTCTATACAAAATCGCAACCGGACTTACACCAAAGATGGCAATGCTACGGACGACAGCGGCGTTGTCGGGAGAGGTAAGAGCGTCATAGGTGGAGCCGATAAAGCCCTTGGGGGCTCGGCGACTGCTGCGAGGCTCAACCATGATGCGCTTGGGAGGTGCCATTGTGATTATATGGTCGGGAATATGGGGTTTGAACGTTCGTGATGGCTGTGCGATTAGAGAATAAGCAGGCGCGTGGTGGTGGTTGATGTGGTTGTCGATTTGGAGGGAAATTTTCGGATACAGCTCAACTGGATGAAGCTTTTCCACTGATAGCGCGCGATAGCGGCTAAAGTCACATGACGCGCGCTTGAGTGATGCAAGCTCAATGGGAGTCAACAGACGCCATAGAGAGCATGTAGAAATTATATTGATCTCAATTAATTTAAATTAAACTGGCAAATCATCCTAGTGGCCTTCTACGAATTATTAGGATTATAGTGATGTTGGTAGTCTTGTTAGACTCTATTTACCTCCATGCGCAGATTCCATTGCGATCCGGCTTGGGAATGAGAAGTACGTACCTCCGTACCAATTCCGTCAGTTACTCCACCATGACTGAGTATCGCCAACACCTTCGTCATCTTTATCGCGAGCTTATCTGAATTGTAAATGGAACGCATCTCTTTGTCAGCCAACAGCGTTCACAAACTTCATTTAATTCTTTGGTGTAACACTGTAGCTTTCGTCTCTAAATCCTAAAGTGAGATTTCTAAATTTTCCTTTTGGTATAAATACGTTTGCTCATTACTTTCTTTCGGTAAAGGCAAAGCAACAGTGCTTCACTTTGCATTCACAGCGTTCATTCTTTGTGATCGATCATCTTTCAAATCGCTTCGCGCACACAGCACGAACTTCATTGCGCATCGCGAAAACGACACACGCTCGCCATGGAATCTCCAGGCCCAGGTGGATTCCTACCAGAACCCGCTGGTGCTGGTCTCCCATCACCTGCGCCCTCATCAGCTTCATCGTTCTCCAACATTCAGGGTCTTCCTACACCACGAACAAAGGCACTGAAGCCCAACTCCAGTAAAGAATTTATGGTGCGAAGATACGCCGAAGAACAGCTCTTATTAGTGACGCGACGCTATGTTAAGAAGTTCGGCAACCCGGAACCAGGCGATACAGTAGTGGGATATAACAGATTCGGTGAAGTGTGTCGAGATCTTGACAGTATCATCAACGTTTTGTGGAAATCAGGCACTCGTAAGTCATCCGAAACTCAAATGTTGATGTCCAGTACTAACAAAGATATAGCAACACTACAAATACCCTTTTTATTACGTCTCACAAGTGACTTCACACGATATGTCCGATCATTTCCACCAGCACCGAAAGCATCTTTCGCCATTCTTCGCAAACTGGACCACTGTTTCGCAAGTCTTCTCTCAGGCCAAGACATCGAAACTCACGAGACATTACCCGGTTTTGAGAATGGACTACGCAGCGGCATGACGACAACAGAAATGATCCGCTGCCGAAGCTTAGTCGACCAATGTCGCGTCTTGATGGTGGAAGTGATGCGAGATCCAGCTGAAGAGGATGAAGAAGATGAAGAGGCAGAAACAGATACCGACACAGACGCGGAAGGCCCTGGAATTAAGGGCTGGGGAGGTGTGGAGGATGATGATGAAATGATGCTACAGCTTGATGCGGCGCGGGTCTTTGAGAAGACGATTGTGCAGCTCAACGAGAGGCTTGGTGATCTTGAACCACTACAAATGTCGGCTGATTGAGCTGTTCCTAATTACAGAAGCACTATTTTGGAGATTCAACTGTTTGAGGGATTGCAAGCCATACGAATATACTTTAGCCAGCTAACTTATAGACTTGTGGCTTGCAATCCCTCCGACAGTTGAATCACCAGAATAGTGCTTTTAGAGGTTCAGGTTCCACGTTGTTGAGCTGAATGGCGAGTTTCAGGCACGTCAATGCACGGATACGATGGCTGAAAGCTGAAAGATGAAATCACTCTTTGAGTCGACTACCTTGTATAAGGAGCATTGATTATGGGTGCTTGGCTACAGGGTCGAGGTCTCGGATCCTTTTTTCGCGCAGAGGGGAGGAACAGGCTCGTTCTATAACATGGGGATGATGTTGGGATGTGATAAGGTGGTAGATCAGTGGATTGGGATGCGGACGATTGCCGACCGCAGAAATGGGTGATTGGGTTGAATGCCCTTGCTGATAGATATCCGAAAATAAAGTCGGTGGCAAATCTACAAGAGATCTGTCAATCCTACGATGATCATCACTCAATAGCTATCTCACGATCAAGTTGCTCAAATGCAAATGATAATTAAACAAGCGTCCATAGACAGCATGGCAGTCCACGTCGCTGAGCATTGTGAGTCTGTGCCTTCGAGGCTGTGACTGGCCTCACCTGTCAAACACGAAACACAAAGCGTCGGAAATTTAATTACCAGTCTTGACAACCCCAGACACTACCAAAAAGCCAAGCCTCAGTCAAATCCCCTGTCTTTTAAAGATTTGACTTTCTGAATCGTAGATCTTGTTAATGATTGACAGTAGCATAAACTCTAACTGATTGTCTCAGGGCAGCCGAGATGCACTTTTCTCAAAATGGTAAAGAAGAATCGCAACGACTTGCTTGATCTCTAAAAATACAATCACGATCAACGACTGAAACATTCAGCATTAAGCTCAAGATGCATTCTTCGAGATGTTTATACTGTAGCATATCCTTGATAGTGACTTTATCCCTGACACCTCCTTTTCTTGAGCCGCGTAGGCTTCCTTTTCCTCATTGGTTAATGATTCTCATCGTTTTGTTTCATGTACCTGCCAAGAATCAAGCAACATCCATGTCCATCACCAGTAAACGCCCACCAATGCAGACTTCCTAAACAATTGAACAAAAGAGAAAGATTAATGAGTTTTTTTTTTTTTTTTTTTTTAGTTTTTTTTTTCTTTTCGGAGATGAAGTTCTTTTCTAGTATGATGGGTCTGGGGTTCATATTGGTCGGTGAAAGCGAAAATGATACCCATACTTCTTGACCCCTGGTTTATTTCCGATACACTAGCTAGCCCCGGTTCATACGCTGCCACACATGTTGACTGTGGTTCACCTTATCATGAGAGACTCGATCAATATTGCATTACCTTGGTATGACTTAGGCATGGATGAGTTGTACAATATGAACTTGGCACCTCATGGTTGGTGACATGTATACTACACCATCATCACCAGTCTTGGCCTGATTAGGCCCATCCATATCCAAGACTCTTCTTCGCAACGACCAATCTGCCAGTCGAACTCGAGAATAAGTCTTCAAAACATAGCGTCCTTTAATCCCTGCCCTCTCGTCTTGTGGCGGACCTATCCCGAACTCTAGCTCCATTCTCTTAAACCCGTCATGTCAAACCATCCAGTTAGCCTCCTCCCGTCCCTGAACATCACCCGTCCGCCCAGCCTCTCATTCATGCAACGCTCATTCTACCCCATGTTCTCCATACCCCTTTGGGTAACCAAGCCCCGAGGTATACAAGAAACATTCGGTCCTCACATCTCGTTAAGATGCCTGACTCCACTCTCTCGCGGTATAGGAGAGCATATATATAGAATGTAACTCATCTTGACTTTTCTCTCCACACGTCCTGTCCTTCTTTGTGTCTTCACGTTCTTTTCTGACCTCTTGCTTTCGAGATACGTGTATCTCAAGCTCCTTTCGTTCCTTTTATATATACAGCCTTCTCCGGTTTCATTCCTTTAGCCCTGGAGGCATAACATTCCTTACTTTGTGACATTCGTTCTCTTCCACTCCTTTAAGCTTCAGTATCAAAGACACAAGGTCAAGCCCACGACAAACTTACGCTGTCCGCCAATTAACTCTAAACAACATACCATAAAAAGAGTATCAAGGACACAGTTTCCAGTTCTATTCCAAAATTCAATTCCAACTTACACGATGCGAAACTTCATCCCCGTCCTCGCTGGCCTCGCCTCTCTGGTCTCGGCCACCAGCGTTCCCAACCGTCAAGAGCTCAAACTCATTTGGAAAGACGAGTTCCTCGGCTGTCAAGGCTGTGCTCCCAAGACGAACAACTGGAACACTGCTCTCAACATTAACTCCAACAACGAACTTCAGACGTACTCCACCTCCAACAAGAACATCCAACTCTCCGGCGGTGATACCCTCCAACTCGTTCCCTGGAAAGATGGAAAGGGTGAATGGACTTCTGGACGTCTCGAGTCCAAGAAGGCTTTTCACGCAGATGACAACAAGGCTCTTCGTGTAGAGGCTAGCATTCGAATGGGTGATTCAGCTCGGAAACAGGGAATCTGGCCTGCATTTTGGATGCTCGGTGATGCACTCCGCCATGGAACAGGATGGCCTCTATGTGGTGAGATCGACATCTTTGAGAGAGTCAACGGCGACTTGACGGGCTTCGGCACCGTTCATTGTGGTCATACCGGTGGTGGTCCTTGCCAAGAGCCCAGCGGTCTTGGACAAGATGTTACCATTCCCGACGACGATTTCCATGCTTGGTCTGTGGTTATCGACCGACGAGCCAGTTCTTGGCAAGACGAGAAGATCACCTGGTTGCTCGATGGCGAGCCTTTCCACAGCATTTCGGGCAAGACACTCAACGACGAGGGAACCTGGGCTACTCTGGCCCACTCTCCCATGTACATTCTCCTCAACGTCGCTGTTGGCGGCACCTGGCCTGTAAGTGAATAAACTTTGGTGTTTGCGGGGCATCAAAAAACAGAAAACTAACATAATTTTGCAGGGCAACCCCAACGCGGACACCGAAGCTGGCTACAACAACATGATGGAGGTCGCCTACGTCGCCGTCTACGAAACGACAAACTAGTTACCGACGTAACTAACCCTTCAAATCTTCTTGCGATATTCTTCTGCCGTTTTTTTTTTTTTTTTTTTTTTTATCGGCACTATTTTCACTTCTTGTTTATCACCTTCATTTAAGGGTGAACGGTCGTCAAGTGTCTCGAGACTGGTCTCTCCTAGTCGGCTCGACGGTTGTTTGCTGGTTTGAGCCCAGCTTTGTCTTGTTCCCTTTTTCTATGTCTTAGAAATTGCGGATACCCAAGGTTCAGTATCGTTACAATGGATCGGTATAGATAGATATTTGGTGACAAAAACAAGACTCACGACGTTATGACACAAACATATCTCTGCCACAATCATGTGACTGTTCGAGGCTGAACCACACTCTTACATGAACATACAAGCTTCATATGCCATCATTACGGTAGGCACGTAGTCTGATTAGTTTATGGAAAGCGTCTGGAATTGAGCGTCACCAGTAGTGATGTTTATGTTTTGCGGGTCGGACCGCCTGGATGATTGCATCTCCTGGTTGCAGCTTCCGGAGACCTCATCTTAGTCGTGGCTACTTCGCGTTCAAGTGGCATATGAAGACCAGGTTCGTGTCAAACAAATACCCCTATTCCCATGTGATTATACAGGAATCTGATACAGTCATCCCCAGCCTATGGATGGTCCGCAAAGAATCGTCTTGTTTAATACACTGTGAGTTCTTCGGGTAACCGCCGGCGGCAAACGGATATGCTGCTCGGTGCTCATTCAGGTACAGTAACTCATGTAGCTGCTCACGTACTTTATAGACAAATCGAAGTCGTGGAGAAACTGGATCAATATTGAACAAGTCTGCCAGGTCTTTTCTAGCCAGTTCGTCGCTGACAAAAGGCTATCTATGTGTTTAAATATATACAGTGAAGATTGAATATGTACAACAAGGGTCGAACACCTTGTCCAGGATGCCACAATGACAAGCCTGCTCATGAGAGGACCCCTTCTGAGACATTTTACAGTCTCTCCTCAACCAATGGATCTACCATTTAGTTGGGAACGCACTGAGAGTAGTACTCGTTCTGCTTGACACACTTGCTTCCAGAAGCGCAAGGGAGGTTGCCATTGGGATAAGCGGACTTGGAACCACCGCACTGGTAGTAAACAGCGACAACGGAGGCCTTGGCGGTAGCATCAGTCTTGGCCGGGCAGCTTCCTCGCGTCTTCGTTCCACGGACCTTCGAGGTTGTCTTGGGCTTGTTGTCAGGCTGAGCGGGCTTAGTAGCAGCAGGCTTGGTGGCAAGGGGCTTGTCGGCGGGCTTAGTAGGCTCGGCCTTCTCGGGTTCCTTGGTGGAGGACTTCTGAACAACAGGAGCAGAATCCTTGGTCTTCTGGGGCTGAGCAGCGGCGGCAGCAGAAGTGGTCTTCTTAGCGGGGCTGGATGGCTGGGGCTTGCTGGCCGAGGTATCACCCTTGAAGGCAGGGAAGCTAGAGTCATCATCACGCTTGCAGCCGCTGATGTCGAGGAGAGCCTTGGGGCACTGGACCTGTTCAAAGGTGAAATCAGGGTTGTCGGCGTTCTTGAACCAGTCAAATCGCCAGTGGCAACCGTCCTTGAGGAGCTCGGGGAAGCTATCACATTCGCTTCGGGAGGAGATACCGCCATACTGGGCACCACCGAGGGCCTTGCCGAACTGAGAGGTGCAGCCGTCGAAGATACCGACACCACCGCCGGGCATCATGAGATCGAAGTGGTTATCGCCGAGATCGCCTCCAGTGTTGGTGGACTGGACGATCATCTTCTTGCCCTTGACGGGACCAGAAGTGAAGGTCATACTAGGAGAGTCTGTTAGTATATGGTGGATGGATATGTAAGTGAGACATACGCATAGCAAGCACAGCACCAGCTGGACTCAGAGCCACCAGAGATCTTGGTAGCAGCGAAACCATAGGCAAGGTCATCATTGACAGCCCAAGGAGAGTAGTTGGTGCAAGCATAAGCAGAGCCACCGCTCTCACAGCCGTTAACAGCGTTGGTGTTGGAGATAGGGTTGTCCTTGTTGTCACAAGTCAAAGCAGGGGCGTTGACAGCAGCCTTTCCACTCCAAGAACATGAAGGCTTGCAGCAATCCCAGTATCGTGTAGAGTGACCACTTCCAGAAGCAGCACTCACGGCGAGAGGGCCGACCAGGGCGAGAAGAGTATAAGATCGCATTGTTGCAAAAGTAATTGTTGTTAAAGAATGACTGTTTGAAAGAGAGTGTATGTAATTCTAAAGAATGAATGAAGCGAATGAATGAGAAGGCAGTGCTCGAGTGTCCAACAACCAGAACATCGGGACGTAGACACCATCTTATATACAACCGCCCATTCCTCGATCCTTCATATTTAGGCCTTGCTGCGCCGTGAACTGTTAGATGCAATATCATGAGCACATTTCATCCAAGTGGTCAGTTAGTCTAGGTCAAACTAGCTCAGGTACAAATTCAAGGATCACAAAAAGTCAAGATGACAAGCCGATGGTGGTGCAATGCATGGGCCTAGTCAGCATATCGGCAACGGAGATCAGATCCTCCACTAATAAGACATGTCGTAGCTGGTTCGACGAACAAGGGACGGCAAGGCTGGACCGAACGAGTGTCATTGAAGTCTAGGAGACTTTGGTTTCAGGAACAGTTGTGGGGAAATGACAACGGTTTCTCGGCCGCATCTCCCGAAATTGGGCCCGATCGCAGGGATGAGGATTGGAAGTTGAACGAGGCGAGGGTTCTAGAAATGGTAAAGACTGCTGCACGATACAGGTGGTTAATAAGAATCACCGTAGACGTTGGAAATGAGATCAACTCCTTCTAGAATCCTCTGGTGGCTGTTGGTGTAATTGGATTACCCGTATGGAAAGCAAGTGAGCTACTGTAGCGTTGCCGAATGGAACGTGGCGCGAAATCGCGCGCCAAGAGGTGAAACAGATAGACTTTGAGATAGCGGATGCGACGGATCGTCGGCACTTTTTACACTTATTGTGAAGCCGCGATGGCTTCAAGTTGCGGTGCAGTGAAGTATGTAGGTAGCCTATCATGTCCTTGAAGTAGGTCCCATATCTATTTGGATGGATGTTTAAATAATGAGTGTGATAAATGTGCGTATGCTGTTGTCTTCCTGTATTCTAATGTCTATGTAAGTCAAGGGAGACATCCTAATTTACTTCGCTGGAAATACCATAAGCTTAGGCCCTTAGAGCAGTAGGTTATATGTTTAAGACAAACTCTATGTTATGCCGTGGTTCTGAGTGTGTACTCTGAACTTAGTCTTCATTTTGACGCAAAGTGACGGACTGCAATATTGCACCAGCATGCTTTGAGCGTATTGAGTTGTCCTAGTCGAGATAATCATAATAATTGCGCAAAAGCGAGCGCAAAAGCTATACGTTTACCCTAGACATCAATAATTGGGAGTAATGAGCATGGCAATTTCATGAGTTGAATGAAACCCAGCCATAGGCGGTGGAGACACTTTGACGCCACACTCTACCTATCAGTATTATTCATCAACGTGGCGTTATTGCTTTAGCTCTAACCATATCGAGGTTAGCGCAGCTTGGTCGCGTCTCGTCGCCTCAACCTCAGGCTCCTGAATGCTTAGTGAGGATTCATTGTCAAACAAATTCATCACCTCTCCACTACGACCCTTCACCTCGCGCATTCCTCAACATCGTTATATCTCCTGGCTTGAGATTGCTGCCGACCTGTCCAACTCATCGGCAGATGCTCACGGGGTGCATCAGGTGCCAGGTCCAAATCTGACCGCCCTGACTTCGCTGTCGTAGCTCCTTTGTCTTTCTTTGAATAATTTCGACGCAACTGCCCAGCGAGCGCAATCCATCGATTTGATCAACAACGCATTGTCGCCGCCCCTCTAATACCCCGAGAATTCGATCACTGTGAATATAGCGACAAATACCGACATCATGGACGACTACGAGAACGAATCCGACTACGATTATGGCTACGATGAGGGTATCACCCCCGAGGATTGCTGGACCGTAATCTCGTCCTTCTTCGAGACAAAGGGTCTGGCATCGCAACAGACCGACTCCTTTGACGAGTTCACGCAAACAATGGTTCAGGATCTCGTCAACGAGTACTCCACCATTTCCCTTGACCAGCACAACCCTCCTGCACCCCCTGGTGTGAACATTGCTTTGCGCCGATATGAGATCAAGTTTGGAAGTGTCTTTGTTTCCCGTCCCTCTATGAGCGAGACCGATGGAACTGTGACCAACCTCTTGCCCTACGAATGCCGTGATCGAAACCTCACCTACTCCGCACCAACCTACCTCAAGATCAGCAAGAAGGTCTCCGTTGCTGTCGACAAGGAGATCCCTCTGCACGAAATGGACGAAGAGCAGCAGGCGGAGTACAAGCGAACCGGCGAGCATCCTACAAAGCTAGAATGGGAGGTCGAGGAGGATGCTCAAAGCATGAAAGCAGAGGATGATCCGTCGGAGATGATCTTCGTCGGAAAGATGCCTATCATGGTCAAGTCCAAGATTTGCCATTTGAGCAGGCATTCAGACGACGAACTTTTCATGCTCAACGAGTGTCCTTATGATCAGGGCGGTTACTTCGTTATCAACGGTAGTGAGAAGGTCCTGATCGCCCAGGAACGCTCTGCAGCCAACATCGTTCAAGTTTTCAAGAAGGCCCAGCCTAGTCCTTACACCTACACAGCCGAAATTCGAAGTGCTCTAGAGAAGGGATCTCGTCTTATCTCCAGTCTTATGATGAAGCTTTACGGCAAAGGAGATTCCGCACGAGGTGGCTTTGGCCAAACCATCCAGGCTACCCTACCTTTCGTCAAGGCAGATCTCCCTGTCGCTATCGTCTTCCGAGCTCTCGGTGTTGTCTCTGATGAGGATATTCTTAACCATATTTGCTACGACCGAAACGACAGCCAGATGCTGGAAATGCTTCGCCCTTGTATTGAGGAGGCTTTCTGTGTCCAGGACCGAGAAGTTGCTCTTGACTTTATCGGAAAGCGTGGAAACAGAGACCAGGCTAGTCTCGGTCGTGAGAAGCGTGTTCGTGTTGCAAAAGATATTCTCCAAAAGGAGACTCTGCCCCATATTTCCCAATCAGAGGGTAGCGAGACCCGTAAGGCCTTCTTTTTGGGTTACATGGTGCACAAGCTGCTACAGTGTGCTCTTGGACGTCGTGAACCCGACGACCGTGATCACTTTGGAAAGAAGCGACTGGATCTTGCCGGTCCTCTACTGGCGAAGCTCTTCCGTGGTATCGTTCGAAGGATAAACACTGAGCTCTCAAACTACCTCAAGCGATGTGTTGAGAGCAACCGAAACTTCAACCTGGCTGTTGCTATCAAGCCAGGAACCCTTTCCAACGGTCTCAAGTACTCGCTGGCCACTGGTAACTGGGGTGACCAGAAGAAGGCAGCAAGCTCTACAGCTGGTGTGTCTCAGGTGTTGAACAGATATACTTTTGCTTCTACTCTTTCACATTTGCGTCGAACCAACACTCCCATTGGACGAGATGGTAAATTGGCCAAGCCTCGACAGCTCCATAACACTCACTGGGGTTTGGTGTGTCCTGCAGAAACACCTGAGGGTCAAGCTTGTGGTCTTGTCAAGAACTTGTCTCTGATGTGTTATGTGAGTGTCGGTTCTCCAGCCGAGCCTCTTATTGAATTCATGATCAACAGAGGTATGGAAGTCGTTGAGGAGTACGAGCCAATAAGATATCCCCACGCTACAAAGGTTTTCGTCAACGGTAGCTGGGTCGGTGTTCACATGGATCCCAAGCAACTCGTCAACTCGGTTTTGGACACAAGACGAAAGTCGTACGTTCAGTTCGAAGTATCACTTGTCCGTGATATTCGAGACCGTGAGTTCAAGATTTTCTCAGATGCTGGTCGTGTCATGAGACCAGTTTTCACAGTTCAGCAGGAGGATGACCATGAAAACGGCATCTACAAGGGACAACTAGTGTTGACCAAGGAGCTTGTCAACAAGCTCGCCGAGGAGCAGGCAGAGCCTCCTGCTGATCCAGCGGACAAGATCGGATGGGATGGCTTGATTCGTTCTGGAGCTGTGGAGTATCTCGATGCTGAGGAAGAAGAGACAGCCATGATTTGCATGACGCCAGAGGATCTCGAACTTTACCGTGAGCAAAAGAATGATGAAGTTTCACTCACGGCAGAACAGAGACAGGCCAAGAAAGAGGCAGAGAAGAGGGAACAAGAGGAGGAACGCAACAAGCGACTGAAGACAAAGGTCAACCCAACAACTCACACGTATACACATTGTGAGATTCACCCTAGCATGATTCTTGGTATCTGTGCCAGTATCATTCCTTTCCCCGATCACAATCAGGTATGTAAATCCTCGATCATGACGAGCTTAACTAACGGCAACAGTCCCCTCGTAACACCTACCAATCTGCTATGGGTAAACAAGCCATGGGTTTCTTCTTGACAAATTACTCTCGCCGCATGGACACCATGGCCAACATTCTCTACTACCCTCAAAAGCCTCTCGCCACTACCCGATCCATGGAGTTCCTCAAGTTCCGTGAACTGCCAGCCGGTCAAAACGCTATCGTCGCCATTGCTTGTTACTCAGGTTATAACCAGGAAGATTCCGTCATTATGAACCAGAGTAGTATTGATCGAGGTCTGTTCCGAAGTTTGTTCTTCCGATCGTACTCAGATCAGGAGAAGAAGGTCGGTCTCAACTACACAGAGATCTTTGAGAAGCCCTTCCAGCAGACAACGCTTCGAATGAAGCACGGAACATATGACAAGCTTGACGAGGATGGTATCGTGGCCCCTGGTGTCCGTGTGTCTGGTGAAGATATCATTATCGGCAAGACTGCACCCATCGATCAAGAAAACCAAGATCTCGGTACCCGAACACAATCGCACCAACGTCGTGATATCTCGACACCACTGCGAAGCACTGAGAACGGAATCGTTGATCAGGTCATTCTGACTGTCAACGCCGATAACGTCAAGTACGTCAAGGTTCGAGTACGAACAACCAAGATTCCTCAAATTGGTGACAAGTTTGCTTCACGTCACGGTCAAAAAGGTACAATCGGTGTCACATATCGACAGGAGGATATGCCTTTCAGCAGAGAAGGTCTTACCCCGGATATCATCATCAACCCTCACGCCATTCCGTCGCGAATGACAATTGCCCATTTGATTGAGTGTCTTCTTAGCAAGGTTTCAACGCTGGAAGGTATGGAGGGTGACGCTACACCGTTCACTGATGTCACAGTCGATTCAGTCTCAGAACTTCTGAGGAAACACGGTTACCAATCTCGAGGTTTCGAGGTCATGTACAATGGTCACACTGGACGTAAGCTTCGTGCTCAGGTGTTCTTCGGACCTACATACTACCAGCGTCTTCGTCACATGGTGGACGACAAGATTCACGCTCGTGCTCGTGGTCCAGTTCAAATCATGACCCGACAACCCGTCGAAGGTCGTGCTCGTGATGGTGGTCTTCGATTCGGAGAAATGGAACGTGATTGTATGATTGCTCACGGAGCTGCTGCTTTCTTGAAGGAGCGTCTGTTTGAGGTGTCGGATGCTTTCCGTGTCCACGTCTGCGAGATTTGTGGACTCATGACACCTATTGCGTAAGTTTTACTGCCATCAATACCCATGAATAAGTGCTAACATATCTCAGCAACCTTTCCAAACAGTCCTTCGAATGCCGACCTTGCAAGAACAAGACCAAGATCGCGCAGATTCATATTCCCTACGCTGCCAAGCTTCTCTTCCAGGAGTTGCAGGCCATGAACATCGCCGCAAGAATGTTTACCAACAGATCTGGAGTTTCAAACCGATAATTTAGATTGATTATGAAAAGATTGATGATGCATAAAAGGTTATTGGAGAGAAGGAAAGCTACCGGCAGCGCTGCAAGACAGGATCAATTCTCAGTGCTGCCCAGAATGCTTGTAATGTTTGGGGAGGTTCATCATGTATAAAATAGCAACTCCTTAGGAATAAAATAGCAAAACGGAATGCATTGATGCAACAAAATCTATAATCGCAAGAGAGGAGTTGGTGATGGTACAAATTTTCTTTTCCCGCCCCTTTGATGCTATCGATTCGGAAGACTCTTCTCTGCCGCTGCTATCGAATCGTGCACTGTTTGTTCGCGCTTATACTCTGCTTCCAATTGCTTCTGCATATCAAAGTCCAATTGTCGTTCGCGCTTGATTCGTTGTTGTTCCATATCTCGGACGACACCTTCGTGCATGGCCTTGATCATGATTAGCCTTGTTTCTGAGAGATCCTGGAAGATAGATTGGAGTCAATTGGAGTGTGGGAGACATACTGCTCGTTCGAATTTTTGCTGGAAATGCACGGCGACGACTGTTCCGACTGCGAGTAACGATGTACCCAACAGGGTGAACTTTGATGCTCGAGACATGATGCTCTCGTGGTAGTTTCTTCGTTGGTATCGGAAACGCTCGTTCGGGGGATTGTTGATCGCCGAGAGGATTGAACGACTTGCGACAATTGAACAGAAGATCAATTGACTCCACCAAAATCAATTGAAGGGTCAAACTGCGACAAAAAAGATTATGATAAAATCGCAAAAGAAGGGACTTGATCAGCCCATGACGTTCCAAGCGCATAGCGTCTCCCGCGGTTCCCACACGCGCTAAGCGCTGTAGGTAGCTCCCCTAGCGGTGCCTGCGAATCAGCTGCCCGACCTGAGCTTAGACCCGACGTAATCCTCCATCAAGTACTTGTATGCAGCCATTCGCAACTTGACTTGAATTCCATCAACAACGACGCTTTATCATCGAACTACGAATACACCTCGAGCCTTGAACACGATAACTCTACGACCGAATCGATCGCTTTATTTTCACGTTTGATTATACGGCATCATGGTTAGATGCTTCGCGATAGCAAGGAGGATGATTGCTAACCGTCTATAGTCTGCCCAGAACTCAGCTGGTATTCAACAGCTGCTCAACGTACGCTGCATCGAGCGCTTTTGCCTATACAAACCGGGAGACTAACACTCGTTATCAGGCTGAGCAAGAGGCCTCCAAGATTGTCCAGAAAGGTGCGCTACAACCCATCTCCCCTCGTTCAAACTAACAATAATGATTCACAGCCCGAGAATGTAAGCTCCATTTCCTCACGAACCGATGAAACACTTATCTAACCATACCGAACGATAGACCGCACCAAGCGCGTCAGGGAAGCTCGCGATGAGGCCAAGCAAGAGATAGCCGACTACAAGGCCAAGAAGGAAGAAGAATATAAGAAATTCGAGGCCGAGGTAGAACACACCCATCTACCGATCATACAAGATGTCTAACGGTTACGTAGCACAGCAAGGGCAACGAGCAAGCCGAGGCCGAAGCCAACCAGGAAGCCGAGAAGCAAATCAAGAGCATCCAGGAGGCTGGCAAGAAGGGACAAGACAAGGTCATCAAGAACCTCCTCAGCGCCGTCTTCGACGTCAACCCTGTTCCCCCCACTAAGTCCTGAACGATGGGGGATACACCGCGTTGTTTATAATTACGAGCGTTTCAGCTTGGGGGATGCGTGAATAGACTAGGCACGAGGAGGATTTTGTTACAAGAGAGCAAGACCATGCGTTCTATACTGTACTGGTCACCCTGCAGCGTTCCCTACAAAGAACGCCTGTTTTGAATTATTAAGTTTAAGTTTACTGAACAAACTCGACTAGAGTGCTCAACATGTCCCTCAGATCCTGATTCTCCTCAGTCGTGTCTAGACCATCCAGCTGTTCCTTTAATGTACGGCCGATCACAGATACCTTTTCGTCGCGCTCGGCGAGGATTTGTCTGATCTTGCGTGCTGCTCCCGAGTCTTCTGCTACCAACCACGCCAGAACCGTATCGATGGTCTGCAGTGTGAAAAGACCGGCGTCGATTCTGCGGGATAGCCATTCTAGCTCAGCAGCTTCCCTATCATCTTCTGAAGTAGTGGCTTTCTCAGCGTCGTTTTGCTGCTCTGCTAATGAAACACGAGCGACGTAGTCTCGTCGGAATTTGATGAGCTTTGATATCTTTTCGTAATCCTTTTCCACAAACTTTGCTAGTGTTCGTATCCTCTCTGCTGAGTTGGCTGGCAGAAGGCGCAGCATTGAGGCGAATATCTCGACGAGATGTTCTGCTAGTCGATGATCTTGCGTCTTCATGAAGAGTGTGAAAAGGCCCTTGAGGCCGCCGGCCTCGACGATCTTTTGGCAAACTTCCACGCCAGCGTTACCAACTGCTGCGTGGTTGAGGAGACGAAGAGCTGGTGGTTTACTCTTCTTCCCCTCTTTGAGCATGATAAGACAAAGCTCTACACCTTCAGCATCAATGAACTTTGACTTTCCTGCAGCTTCATCAACTAAGCATGTTAAGGATGCAAATATGTTCTCCATGTACTCCTCTTCATCGCCGCCCTTGTCAGGATCGCGTCGTCGGTAAGGAGCTGCAAGCTGAAGAAGCAGGTCAATAGCGTCAAGATTTATGAGTTTCGTGCGATTTGCGACGGCCATTTGAGCGAGAATAGCTAGGATTTCTGCAGCGTATTGCTTGTTTTGGGAGACCGTGTCTTCCTTTCGTTGAATGCGCTGGAGGAGCCATTGTAGTAGCTTCTCATCCTCTCCTACGCGCTCAGCGACGGATTGTCGGGAGCACAAGTTTTCAATGAGCCCCAAAGCGTGATAGATACCACTACGGTCCGATTCATCGTCTTCGTTCAAACGGGAGAAGTTGGAAACCAGTAAGCCGAGTAGATCTGCCTCTATCAGGGCATCCACCAACACGTTCCATTGCTCATCTTCTGCTGCGACGTCTTCATCCGTCAATTCGCCCAGGATTTCGATCACATCGATAGCGATGTCGGTATTCTCGTGCGCCAACAGGTTGACCAGGCTGGGTACACTGGGCGACTCAACCAATACGGGATACAGCTCAGGGTGCTCAGAAAGAAGCGAAAGGTTCTTGATGCTGGCATCTAGGTCGGCCTCGCTACCGATAAATTTTTGCGGCTGGTCCTCAAACTTGGCGCGAAGTTCAGCATTTTTGCCGATGTGCTTCTCCAGGTTGATCAATGTCTTCTTCAACCAGTTTGCGTCGAACTTCTCGGGTGCTCGGCCAGCGTCGGCTTCCTCTACGTAATCGAGGATCTCAGATTCTTGTTTCGTGATACCGCCGCCGAAGAAGCGACCTTCATCATCGTCGGGAGGTAGTTCGGGACCGAAATCTTCGTCTTCAGCGGGTGGAGGTGCTGGGCCAGCTTCCATGTCTTCGTCTTCATCATGCGCATCGTTGAATTGGGCATGGCGATTCGAGCCGTTGGCGCTTAGCTTTGCAGATTTGTAGATTTCATCTGTAGAGCATGAGCAGAAGTTCGCGACGAAGAATTGAGGATGGAGTGGGAGTCTGGTAACTTACTTGGATCTCGGATGGGATCAAGCCTGCGCTTCCCTGAGATGCCTGAGCTCTAGAATTTGTTAGATATAATTAAGCCAAAAATTGAAGTAAACAAACCTTGAAAATATCATCAACGCTCGCCATGACAAAAAACAGATGGGTAATATGTGGACGAAGTAAACAAATAAATTCGTTTTTGGTATCGTAGGTGACCAAATTATCTTCGCGACCGGGGATACCTTTCAGCGACACGCTCAAGATGATGATGTCTGATGTCGGTTACAATTATTACATAAGCTTGGGGGGTGACAGAAGAAATGGCCGGTCTTACCTAGGATTTTATAATCTTAATATTATCTCTAATTTATTTTATATAATATTTAA
>PVPY01000702.1:0-36968 GCA_002982035.1 Fusarium algeriense
GTTATAAGCTAACTTTCTTAAAAGGTTTAAAATTTTTATTTCCTTTATTTATTAATTAATTATAATTAATTATAAAAATGATTACTTAATTCCTTATTCTATAATACTGCTATTAAGCTTATAAAACTCATTATAGCCTTATATACGTAGGTTTTAAGGCTGCTTAACTACTTATATAAGTCCTTGGTTAATAGCTATTAAGATTCTAAGAGATTCTTAAAAACGTTAATAATCGACCTGCTGCTTTGCTTTGCACTTTCTTATAAACGTGGTAACTAATAACTGAAGATTCTATTGTGCAGAACCGAGAATAAACCTCAGATCGACGATATATGATCCAGTCTGCATGACAACGTCCCCTCGGTGCTCGATATATTTACCCGCCAAGTCAATAAGACCATATACCCTCATCTTTTCTGGGACCCGAAAGGCTTGTTGCTCTGCATCAGCTTTAATCCTATCACCACCCCTACCAAATGGCCCCAGCTTTCTTTCCGTCGTGGTGATAATCAAGTGGAAGACGACTTTCTTGGTAGTATCCTCAGCTAGAACTCCTGTATTCCATGTTGCTGCCGTGATCGTTTCATTGTCTTCTAGAAAAATCGACTTCTTACTGCGGCCAAAGCCCCCAAAGCTGATGCCGTCATTGGTCTTTGTTTCTGCCATAAGAGAATTCACAGCGAAATCATAGGAGACGTCGAGGCGGATTATGTTCGAAGGCGGTGCTTTCTGTAGTTCAAAGATATGATGGCTGAGATCGGGATCATCGCCCATGTATCCTTTTTGGTAGATCCTGTCATAATCTCCCGCCCATTCCAAAGCTTGTTCGGCACCTCTGTCAAACGCATTGATGACGGATTGTACAGTGGTGGCGAATTCTTTGGGGATATCAAACGACATTATCATCGAGGGGTCCTTAGCGTATTTTATAGCTTTGCTTGTAAGCTTTGAAACGCTGTCGAAAATAGCTTTCATTATAATCGAATGTGCACATGCGTCCAATCTCACCGGTGCGAGGTCATGAATTGTTTTCGAAGAGTCTTCGTATGGTAGTTCACCTCCGAAAAGCTCAAGTCCGATGAGAGTAACATCACAGTTTCCACCAGCCGGTCGAAAGAAGTGGCTTAACCGAGCCCATGGAAGACCGCGAGGTAAATGAGGAGATCCGGCGTCTCTGGCAAGGCGAAAGGATGAAGCGACGCGCATTCGAACATCGATAGGGTAGCTGTCAGCGGCAATACCAAGTGTGCAACCGACGTAGTAAAAGAGCGCTGATGCACCAGCATACTCATGGCCGAGTCCAACGAGCGAGGCTAGAAAGAACCATTGCGTGAAAGATAGAGACGTGCCGACGCTTTCAGGGCCGTGGTATTCGAAACCTCCGTCGAAAACACTGTTGTTGAAATCGCCAGATAAGCCGAGGACCTGATACCACGTTTTTCCCTGAGCAGAAGCGATGGTCGTTACTGCATTGAACAATTCTTTCGCCCTCGCCTCACAGGCTATAGCATGCATTTTATGCTGTTCATAGTGCTGCTGACACTGGTTAGTCAAGCCAGTATATCGTTGTCCACGCTCAAATGTGCCCATCCTCATATTGCGAGTATAACTTCGCTGCAGAATTAATCTAAAGAGGAGTTAAAGTTGGGTTGCTAACTATGGTCAGAACTTGTGCTCTTATTTATACCTTGGGCTTAGTGTCTTGGAAGAACCTGCCTAACTCAGCCGCAGCTGAAAAAGGTGACCTGCTGCAGCATTTAGTCCTGGCTTTTTGCAATGTATTTAATTGGTAAATAGTTCGCTTAAAATAATACTATTCTTCCTAGTGAGAGGCTAGTAGCATTAGCATTACCGACTTTATTCCACTTCACTTCCTGGAAACAGCTTACTCTAGGAGGAGCTAGAGTAAGCAGCTATATTAGTTGCCTTATTATTATTTAGTAAGTTATATTAACTTAAGTATATTATTCTTATTATTACCTTTCCTTATTTTCCAGTAATATTTAAGTATTCGCAATTTACCCCCCTAATTTTAGGGATATCCTGATGCTATTTATATCTACTTAAAATACTCCTTGTAAATGAAGTCGCCTTGAGAGTTCCCAGGTCTGGCTCATCCGGCCATCCATCTGGGTTAATCGACTTGTTGTGGAATAGCTTTCATGAGCTATGTATTATTCTTTGAAGGTATAATATCGAGTAGACCCTCTGCTGAGGTTTGCAAGATCGAGACTGATGTCGCACGTTGGCTGGGAGCTGTTCACTAACGAGACAGACGCTCTATTCGCCCAATAATAGCCATTTCTAGGTGGTCGAACAATGCGACAAGGGTAGAACGTGCCCATGCAATAAGCAATTGTCAGAGCTCCCAGCTCATCCATTCACAAAGCATCAAGGAGGAGTTTGGCGTAATATAAGCGTGGGTTCAGGCACAGGTGTAGCCATCCTCTCGGTGGAGAATCGCCGCGCTGGGACATTCGGGGTCAGGGTATCCTCACCGGACAAGCCCCAAAAGGCATAGTCTTATAGATATTTATTCTTAACTTAAAAGGATATGTTGCCCCAGTCTGGAAAAACTGTCTTGAATAACTCCTTGAGTTCATCTTCCTCCCTCTTCGATATATTGTTATCTGAGCCGATATAACTTGATAAACAATTGTCTGGGCTTACAGAGATATCCCCTGCCCAGTCAGCCGATGTCAGCGCATGTGAACCGTCTGGGTTATTCTCAAAAACCCTTCCTCGAACGGTTGAGACGTATTGTCGAGCAATACTGGCAAACTCAGAGATAATACTGCCTGGTAATGCTCCTCTCGATACAGAATCCACGACAGCGAAGTAACGGGAAATAGTGTCAAGAAGGATAATATTCTCTTCTGTCCTGACGTGGCGTGGATTGTGTATGATGCAGTCAAAGAGAATAAAGAGCGCAGACAACGGCATTATACCGGAAATGCTACGGTAAGTAATGAGAAGACGTCAGTGAAACTGAATAAGTAGCTAATTCAGTATTCCGGTATGAACTTACAAGATAGGGATATGAGGCTCAAAATCTATCAAGACAATGAGCTCTGCAACCGTGCGAGCAGCACTTATCAAATTTCTCTCACTTTCTTCACGAATGTTGCCTTCTTCCGTGATTAAATGGAGAGTAAACCTTTCCAAGGCGAATACGATGTTATAGTACGCATACTGCGTCTGCAACAACACCAGCTTCATGCTCACAGTCAGATCGCCATTATACCGGATAGCCTCTCCTGGTCTAAAGAACGAAGGTAAAGACGTTCGCCAACCATCTAGAAGATGTCGTATGCGTCTAATACCAGTCGCCAGTACGGCTCTAGACTTCAAAGAAGCACTGACTGAAAAGAGTTCTGAGAATGCTATTGAGGAGATTCTGGCCAGACGAATTGTCGATGTAAACCAGTCGTAGTCTCCAAATACTGATTCAGGGGACATGGGGATAGCACAACCGATGTCTTCGTCCATCAATATCTAGTTGCAAAAGAAATCAGCAACTTCATCCTATATGCTGCGCATAAATGGTAGCACCTACTGAGCTTTGGCATTCTGAGAAGGCCGACAGCTTCTCTAAAAAATAGACGGTCCAGAATGTTTTGAGTTGGCTGGCATCAGCATTGCAAGATTTATGATATTTCAAGGTTTGAGCCATTCTCGCAGCCTCAGAGATAAGTGTTTGGTCAAGCTGAAGACAGCAAGCATTCATGGCGAATATAGACTGTGATAGACATTGTCAGTCTGAAAGCTTGATCGTCTGGATTAATGCGACTCACCATTGCTGTTAGTGCCTAGGACATAGTATCAGTATTCAGTATCAGAAGACGAAAAGGCTTGGGGGAGACGCTGCATACCTGAAGATTCATGAGCCCAACCGGCGGTGCTAGTATTTCTGGCATCTTTCCAAGTGATACTTGGAACAGTTCCCATGCCTGACCATGGTGAGGCACAAAGCTTCCACAGTGAAAGAACTGGCTACCGAGAGCTAGGACAGCGTGATACAGCGCACAAAATGCTGAATTGATGTGCAAAACATCATCTAGGTAGGCATCTGTAGCTTGCGAAATGAACTCTTGTTGGTCAAGAAAAGGATAGACAGGATGGATATTGGTGAAAAAAGCTAAGCTGCATTAGATTCACTTTTAATGGGACGTGTAGATGTTTGAGGCACCTTGGATGAAAGTCTGCGCCATTTGAGGTTCGATCCTCACAGGTGCGGCTTTTCGAAAATCGATCCCTTCTGCTTGCAAAGTCTGCTTTTGGCAGACACGTTGTTTAATCAGGCCATCAAGATTCGCCACAAGCTCCTGTAAGCTCTCAGTACCAAGCCTGTCGGCTAGCGATGTTATTCTATTTTCAGAGAAAAATGGCACTGTTGAGCTTGGAACTGTAGAGCAGTCAGATACATGTCTGCAGGAAGGTTTCGATGATTAACTTGCCTAAATTGTCAGGTACCTGTAAGGTAAGACGTCAGTATTCGAGTGTAGTTTATTTTTTGTTAAAAGGAAACAGATAAAAGTTCAGAAAGGAAGGAAATTTGTGAACCTTGACTATTGTAGACTCGTCACATAAAACGACATCCTGAGGGCCGCATCGGAGGATTCTATCAACAAAAAGCTCATTATCGGTAGTGACAGCGTTATCGCGGAGGGAATTGGGAAAAAGCAAATCTGAGGAGACTACGAGTATTCCAAGTCAGTCAATATTTCATTCCAGTCTGCTTCATCAGTCAAACAAGACAGGGGGCTGTCAACAGGCACGGAATTTGGGTCACCAACTTGCCTTTGACCTTAGCTCTGCGCCGGAACTTGCTGAAATTACAAGCTTCATTGCGGTTCTATAGTTGTTAGACATTTGAGGGACCAAGTCACTGAAAACATACAGAGCAGTGGACGCAGATGGTTGGAGTTGTCGCATCTGAGTTTGGCTTTGGGGGCGGCACTAGAAGTACGAGAGACATGTCAGAATGTCGCTTTAAACGAAGCCGCCTGAGGTGACACGTACCAACGCATCGAACTTTTCGTAATCTGCATTGGTCGCAAGACTTGTTGAGAGTCATATCTTGGTATAGACAAAGGCGCATAAATAAGAGTGGGATAGTCACGATATAATGACTGATAGTACAGAACGTACTAGCTTTTCTAGTCATGCTAAGTTAATGCCGCTTCCCTGTTATGTATCGTGTCAGAAGGATATGGTAATGCCTCAGGCGCAAAGAAATTTGTATTTGTCAGCTTCATAGCCCTGTATCCTTGGCAAAGAAAGTCAGCAGCATCAGCATAATACATGGATGGATCAAAGGCCAACAAAACAGGGGTTTATTAGGAAACACCATCAGTCAATCTATTACATGTTTGAAGTTAAACCAGAATAACAAGACCAGCTCCAGAAATGAAATCAAAATATAGAATAAGAGGTGGTTCCAAGTAAGCACTATGCAGCCGCACCACCCAACACCTTGAACAAGCCATCAGCTGCATGTCGTCCAAGTCCATCCAAATTTCCTGTGCCCAGCAACTCGAGCACACTGATATCATATCCAAACGCCTGTCTCCACCAACTACGCATTTCCACGCCCACGAGGGAGTCCATGCCAAGCTGTGACAGTGGCACTGTCGTATTCAAGTCCTCGTCCGACCTCAAAAGAAAACCAAACAGCTTCTTGCCAATCTCGATAGCGAGCAGATTGAACGATTCTTCCGTCTTGAGAATTGACGTGTCTGATTTGGCGCGGGTCAAGAAGGACTTGAGGCCATCACTCCCACTGGAACCCGCTGTATCAGCCGCCGACTTGCTGGCATTGTTGTGATATACTGCCATACGGCGATCTTTCCTCCAGAAGGCTCGACTCTCCTTGCTGTTGAGGGGAATCTTTGTCGACAGGCCGAGGCCGATAGTGTGTTTATCAATGTACTCTTCGTTGCTTGTGTTGGTGCTTGTACTTGACTGCGGGATCAGAATGGCAGCCGTGAGGGCCTCGAGGAGTTCTGGCTCAGTGATTCCATGAGCGCTGACGGCTTTCATCCTCTTGAGTAGAGCCTCATCTTGAGACACGTATCCAACGTCCTGCACAGCACCGATATCGAGAGCTGAGCAAGCGAGTCCTAACCCTGTCCTGTACTGGACGAACGTGTCTAAAAAGGTGTTTGCACCGGCGTAATTGGCTTGCCCAGCCTGACCTGTGACACCAGACATGGATGAGAAGAGTACGAAAAAGTCGAGATTGATGCCGGCCTCGGTAGTGGCGTGATGGAGATTCCAGGTACCAGCCACTTTGGGCGCTACAGCTTGGTTCCAGTGGTCGAGACTCATGCGGATGAAGTTATCATCACGGAGGACCATGGAAGCCTGGATGATTCCCTTGAGGTTTGGAGCCTGAGCAATGGCCCGACAAACATCATCTCGGTCGACAACACTGCCCCTGACTAGATCGATATGGCACCCCATACTCTCAAGCTCACGGACAATGTCGCTATCGCCTGGACCTGAGCCCGCACTTCGAGACATGAAAATCAAACGGCGGGCGCCTTGCTCGACAAGATGTCTTGCTACCGCTTGTCCGAGACCGCCAAGGCCACCGACTAGGAGGTACGAGGCCGAGTTGTCAAGCCTCAACTTGCGAGTCGACTTGGCGACCTTTGCCATGTCGACTTTGATGCTTCCGTCCAGGTTGCGTACAGAGAAGACGATCTTGCCAATGTGAGTGCCCTGCTGAAGGTGTCGGAAGCCTTCCTGGATAGATGAGGCATCGAATATCTTGCGAGGCGTGAGTGGTCTGATATGACCCATTCTGAGATGCAGCAGAATCGTTTGAAGAAGCCTAAGAGTGAGTCCATTGTCAGTTCCGGAACAACACGATTATTAGAGAGGACCGAACTTACTCCTTGACCAAGGACTGTCTTCTGGCCATCTCGGCGTCCAGGTAGAAGCAACAATAACTACGACTAGCGAGGAACACATCCATATCGAGTTTTCCGTGGCCCAGGAAATCACGTTTACCGATCTCGACCAATTTACCAAATTCCGCAACGCACCGCCAGGTGGCATGAAGCAACTCTCCAGAGAGCGAGTTTAAGCAGAGGTCCACACCACGACCATTGGTCTCCTTCATCAAGCCTTCCACGAAGCTTGCATCGCGAGAGTTGAAGATACGGTTCCGAGACAGACCAAAAGCATCGACAAGGTATTTGGCCTTGTCCTCGTTACCAACTGTTGCATAGATCTCGGCCCCAGCCATAGTGGCAAGTTGCACAGCAGCAAGGCCGACTCCGCCGGCTGCGCTATGGATGAGAACCGATTGCCCCTTGCGCAGGCCACCTATGTTAAAGAGCGAACACACAGCTGTTGCAAAGACGGCAGGCATGGTAGCCGCGTCTTCAAAGGACAAGTCGGCGGGGATCTTTTCGCAGAGTCTCTCGGGTGTGACGACATGACTGGCGAAGGATCCATCGGCCAGGAACATAATGCGATCCCCAGGCTGAAGGTCCTTGACGCCAGGGCCGACGCGGCGAACAATACCACCGCCTTCAAGACCAAGGCCGGCTTCAGGATAAGGCACAACGCCCAAGGCACCCAAGACGTCTTTGAAGTTCAGTCCTGCTGCAAAGATCTGAATCTCAACATCGTCTCCTTCCAAGAGCCTTTCACCGTCTCCGTCTTTTGCCCAGTGAAGTGTGCTCAGACGGCCTGGCTTCGTCATAGAGAGGGATATCCTTGCATCATCCACCAAGCCAACATTCGCCTCAGTTGCAGGCTCGGTAAGCTCACTCTTGAGCGAGAAAGGGTAGATTCGTCCAACCTTGACCACTCCGTCGACGATGGCGTACTCGTAGTCAGGTTTGAGGTCTAGCGCGTCGCCTTCTTCTGATTCGTCTGCAACTCTAGGCCTCGCCTGGAACCTGTCAAGAACATCTATGACGGTGTTGAGGGAACTGCCGAGATGGTCGACCTCGCAAGTAGCAACGTCCAGCAGCGACTCAGTGCGAATAGTACGGGCAGTGCCGATAATCTGAGCATACCGGGGATCCTTGCAACCAACTTGGCACAGATGTGTCACCCACAGCATACCTGCACCAGACGTACCAAGATCTTCCAAGATACCTTGGAATGCTTTGAAGCGATCTTGCTTGATGCCGTCAAAGAAGGGTGTGCTGGCATCTAGTAGAGAGACGATATCTTGAGGCTCATCTGGCAGTGCTTGCCCAAGCTGGCGACGATTGACGGTATAACCTCTCTCTTGGAGCTGACATGACATGGGTTCCGCCAATGGCTCTGCTTCATCACATAAAAGAACAATAGGCCTGTAGTTGGTCTTGGAGCGAGGTCGTACTCGAGCAACCATAATGGCATTCAGTTGGTGGGGTTCCTCGGCATCTCGAATCACGGCATCCAGACCATCAAAGCCTGCCTTCTCTAGCTCTTCTTCCCAGCGTGTAGGTGACACATAAGGCTGCTCTGGTCGGCCGTCGGGCGCACCATACCACCAGCCAGGAAGCGTACCGAAAATATAGTTGGGCCACTTGGAAGGACTGTCGAGCTCATGAAGAAGCAATCTACCATCGCGGTGGTCGAGAAGCTTGTGAACATTCTTCAAAGTCTGCTGGAGGCTCGCTGTTGCGTGAAGAACATTGGTTGCAATGACAAGATCATACTTCTCATCATGGGCAAAACCTTGCTCGGCGGGGTCCTTGCTGATATCTAGTACACGGTATTCAATGTTTCGATAGCCCTTGAATCGCTCCTTGGCAGCGACGAAGAACCCGGCTGAGATGTCGGTAAAGGTATATTTGAAATACAGCGGCTGTCCAACCGGCAAGATCAAGTGCTTCAACATGCTGGCGGTAGAAGCTCCCGTGCCAGCTCCAATCTCCAAGATTCGTAGATTGGGCTTGCTGTGTGCAAGGTGACGGATGAAATCTGATCGATCGCAGGCATCTGTAGCCACGTAGATCTTGGTCAGAGTTCCATCAGCCAGGAGCATTTCGAGGGCATCCGTGGCACCATTGCATAAACCGTCGATATTCTTCAGTACTTTTTCGATCGAAGATGCACAGTCCTCAACAGGTGTTCCCTCCATCTGCTTCATGAGGCTTCCTATCCTGTTAAGGAGAGTTGAATCGTCTAGAGAGGTCAGGGTGTCATTTTGTTCTTTCATGACTTGAGAGTCAATCCACTGCATATATCTATGCATGTGCTCGGGCAGAGTATCTTTGATCAGGTTGTTGTCTCTGATAGAGTTGATGCGCCTCTGGGAGTAAATGAAGCACATACGGACCATCTTGTCCAGAAGAGGTGTGTAGAGATGACGTGGAACCTCAGGCTTGATGAGCGTGCTAGTATCCAGGAAGTCGATATGGGGCGACCAAGTGAGACGGCTTGAAGTCAGCTCCTCACTTAGAGCCTTTGGCGCAACGTCTGATTCTGCTTTGTCGCCATTCTCAGTGGGTACTGCCTCGACGGGAGCTTCCGCAGCATCTGCTTCCTCCAGGGGTGAAAGCCTTGCCCCCTGCATATCAAGAACAATTTTGTCATTGGTGATGCATTTGACGCGACTGATAACCTCTCCGCTGCCCTTGATAAACACGGCCGAAGCCGCAGCCCTCATATCCTCATCAGGGTCAACTCGATGAACGATCACCCGATCAATCTTGGTAGGGACTCGTCTGTAATGCTTTGCCTCGATATGACCTCGGGTGGCAGCAAGCGGGCCTGACTGGATACAAGCGTCGATGACGGCAGGGTGCAAGTGGTAGTGGTGTTCGTCGCCGCAAAGGTTCCTAGAAAGCCTGGCTGCTGAAACACTCTCAAGAGACCCAGTTCTGATGTCTTCCAAGCGCTGGAACTTGGGGCCATATCCAATACCAGCCCGACTAAGCACGTCGTAGTATTTTCGTCGCTGTACCTTGCGTGGCAGCAACTCAGTTTCTGCGGGCGTAGATGGCTGCTCGGGCGTCAGCTCTTCAGCTATGGCCTCGCCACTGCAGTGCTTGATCCAGACGTGGCCGTTGTGTGAGGCAATTGTCCACGTCCACCACTGACTGTTGAGTGAGTCGGTGAGGCGCAGGGGACGGAATGTAGTAACCACCTCGACTGGAGTTCCTTCAGTCAGAACTAGTGCCGAGTTGAGGACCATGTTGCGAATGGTATATCCGTTCTCTCCAGATGAATGGTCTTGTTGACGCGGGCTAATCTGTCTGATAGCCTCGCCAATCATAGAGACGTAGCCGGAGCAAGGAAAGATGACATTATCTTCGATACAGTGATCCCGAAGCCAACTAGCATCATCAATCAAGAGCATGTTTCGGAAACTGGGCTCCAAAGTGGTGCTCTCGAGCTGGCGGATGCCTAGGAGCGGATGGGCAGGGAACTCACGGTATCTCCACTCGTGGGAGATCCTCGACTCACGCCAGTAGTTTGCGTCGTGGTCCCATGGATAGTGAGGGAGCCCCGGAAGCGAAGTTGTCCGGGTTGTCAACTTGGAGAAGTCGATGGGAACATTGAGCTCGTACAATCGGCCAACCGAAGTCAGAAAGGATTCGGCACAGTTCTCACCACGGGTCATGGCCCCGAAATACGGGGATGCTGTGGTTGAACCATTGCTAACCGCCGTCATGATTTGCCTCACAGGTCCTGCCAGGGCTGCATGAGGCCCGATTTCAAGAAACACGGCGTTGGGAACATTGAGAATGATTCCTGACATAGCGCCGTTGAATAGCACAGGAGATTCGAGATTCTTTTGCCAGTAGGTACTGTCAATCTCATCTGCCTTGGTGGGCTCGCCTGTGCCGCTGACGCTCGAGAAGAACGAAGGGCCAGTGGAGGAGACTGCACGAGATTTGTCTTTTCGTTCAACAAAGTCTGGTAGGTACTTGCGAAGGGAGGCCATGTACAAGTCACCAACCTCGGCCATGTGGTAAGAATGATAGGCCTTGTCAACCTTGAGCAATCTCGCCGTGATACCAGGATGCTCCTTTTGAACATCATCGACCACGGATTCGACTGCATCCGCGTCTCCAGAGATGGTGACACTGCGCGGGGAGTTCTCACAAGCCATGACAACATTGGGGCCTGGTAGAAACTTTTGGACCTCGTCCCGACCAAGACCAATCGCAGCCATGGCGCCAGGTCGCTTTTGCTCTCTGGCAGCAAGCCCTCTCTGCCAAGCTATCACGATGGCTTCCTTTGCTGTAAGGCCCTTGGCTGCGTACGCTGCTGCTATCTCTCCACTGCTGTGGCCGACTACTGCTTGAGGAACAACGCCAAGAGACGCAAAGAGATCCACCAAAGCAATCTGGACCGCAGTGCACAAGGGTTGAGATAGCTCGGCTCTCTGAACGCCAGACTTCCTCGCCGGTTTGAGCAGCTCCTCCTCGATGGTCCATCCCAGGCCGCCAGACACGTCACGTAGGTGCTTATCCAGAGATCGGATGCTCTTCTGAAACGCAAGGTCCTCGCGTAGCAGCAGTTCACGGCCCATTCGGGGCCACTGAGCACCTTGCCCAGTGAACACCATAACAAGATTTGGCCGCGCATTGCCAGCACGAACACCCTGAGACGCTGTGTCTGGGATCTTGCTCAGACTGGCCACCATAAAAGATCGGTGTGGCAGATGCTCTCTTCGGTTGCTCAACGTGTAAGCCAGCTCCTCAAGCTTGCTGGGGTTTTTCTCAATCCACGTCTGAAGCTTGGATGTCATGGTCTGCAGTGATGCTGACGAGGAGGCAGAGAAAGGCAGAAGGTGACTCTTATCATGGACAAGCTCCTCGCTCGTCTTAACATTCAAAGTCTCAAGTGGCAGACCGAAGCTCCGAGCCGAGTCCAGAATTGCATGCGCATTGGAGCCTCCAATTCCAAACGAGTTGACGCTGATTCGCTCAAGGCGATCCTCCGGCCAGGGTGTTGCATCCAGTGGAACCGTAAGCTTTCTTTCTTGGAAAGGAATCTTTGGATTGCCACTGGTAAACTTGATATTTGGAGGAATCGTACGGTTTTCCAGAGAAAGAACCGCTTTTATAAGGGAGGTCAGTCCAGAGGCTCCCTCAGAATGGCCCAGGTTAGGTTTGACGGAGCCAATATAGACGCCAGCATCTCCAAATACTCTGGCCACGGCATTGGTCTCGATCGGGTCACCTACGGGGGTTCCAGTTCCGTGACACTCGACAAAGGCCGTCTTGGACAAGTCGGCGATGCCTGCGTCTGCATAGGCCTTTCGCATCAAGGCCTCCTGACTGTCGGTACTGGGTTGGGCGATTCCTTGGGTTTTGCCGTCGCTGTTAGACACGACCGATCTAATTACGGCTCGTACAGGGTTTCCATCTCGAATTGCTGCATCTAGCGGCTTGACAAAGACTGCTGTAACAGCCTCTCCTCTAGCATAGCCGTTGGCATCGGCCGAAAAGGTTCGACAGTGGCCTTCAGGTGAGAGGACGCCCTTTTCAGTCATAAAGGCCGTCATGCCTGGTGCCATGATCAAGTTGGCCCCACCAACAACGGCTGCCTCGCATATACCATTCTGTATAGCCTGGAATGCTTCGTTGAGACAGATCAAAGCTGCAGAGCAGGCGGTGCGAACAGTCATACTAGTTTCGAGTTAGTTTGGGCATCTTAAACACAGCCAGATCGTGACTTACCATGGCCCCTTGAGGTCCATCTCATATGAGATTCGGCTGGAGAGCATAAAGTCGCTGTAGCCATCGACTCTGTTCACGCCAGACTGCTGATGGTCTCTGTTTTGCATCTCGAGCCAGTCCTCGCCATAACTGCCCATATAGCAGCCAATAGACCGGCCCTGATTCTGTTAATAAGTCTTCTGTCCAATCTTTTTTCAAGCAGAATATACTGACCTTGAAGTCTATCTCTCCAGCGTCATCAAAGGCCTCACGCACAACTTCCAGCATACGCCTCTGCTGCGGATCGGCGAACTCAAGCTCAGCACGGCTGAGAGAGAATCTGGCTGCATCCAAGCTTCCAAGCTTCACGCTATCATCTAGGAAGTAGCCATATTGAGTCGCAATGGTCCCGGGCCGGCCCGAGTCAGAGTGATAGGCTGAGATGTTGTAGCGAGACTCAGGAACGCGGCTTCTCGCATCACCTTTGGCTAGTAGAAAGTCCCAAAGATCTTGAGGACTTTCCAAGCCGCCGGGAAGACGAAGTGCCATGCCGCAGATGGCAATAGGGATGGGAGAATCTTTGTTTGCCAACGACGGGTTGGGAGAGTGAGCCACTCCATTCCCGTTGACATTTGTGTGTCCATTTTGATGGCCATTGGAATGCCCATTGACATGACCATTAACATGGCTGTCAACAGGACCACTGGAGTGACCATTAGAGTGGCCGTTAACAGCACCTGTAAGAGTACCGTTGGATGTACCATTGGTGTTGGTACCATTGGTTTCTGATAAGATGGTTTGAGACATGGACTGCCCCAATGCTGGCGTGGCACTCTCCGAGATCTCCGTGGGCGACATTGTGAGTATATGTGTTGAAACGAAGCTAGGAAGATGATTGAAGGAGGTAATCTCTGTCGATGGAGATTCTGTGGCACAAGGTTACTGTCTTCTCGTGGGCATTTAGCAGTTATATATCTTGGAATACCTTAACCTACTATCTATTAAGGGCTTGGAGTGTTTTCCTTGTTGATATCATCCAACTATTGAGTAAGGCCCCACTCCTGGGCAGCGGCCGTTACTGTCATATGTTTCTTATCGCCTCTACAATATGGCTTAAGTGTGTTTTGAGAAGTGTTATTTGGAGTTAAATCTGACCAAGAACTGACGCATACTGCGCGCCTCACCTCGCCTCTACAATACATTTAAGCACTATTACGTTCAAGGAAGGTAAAGGCAGTATTGGCTATACGAACTAAACGTCTGTTGGTGAGAATTACACGAGTACGGGGCTTAGAAGTCTTTCAGATCCTTCCATCATAGCCGAGTGTCTGATGAAAGCACGTAATCTTCTCACACATACCTTTCGTGCACCCCCACTCTGCTTTGCTCAGCACGCCGACTTAATCGCAAATACTTGCGTTCTACCGGTTCAATCCTCCCCGATCCCTTTTGTATAGTACTTCAGTACTTTCCATAAACAGAATGAAACACTAATACGTCACCGAAACCCAAATCCTTCCTTTGCTCGCTCACTAGGAATGTCCTGAGATAGGAATCAGAGCGGCCGTCTATATTCCTAAAGGAACCAATCCCTGTCTGCATTGTAAGAGTCCTCCTCACATCGGGTGCAAGTGAATCTAATTGATGCCTATCTAAAAAGGGCAGGTTGTATTAGTCTCGCCATATTCTCCTTGCAACCTAAATCCTTTCGACAGATCTAGTACATCAAACTCTACTTCATAATGTTTATACCCACGCTTGGAAATTCTCTTGTAAATACATAAATCATCTAAAATAGGCACTAATTTATAAGAAAGCTAGGCAGTTGTAGCCCACTCACCCCTTTTGTGTTAAATGGGCTTGTATTGAATAACTCGTGGTTCGTTGAATAATAGCCCCACAACCTCTATAAGAGATATCTTACGTCGAGACGAAATCGGAATTCAAAGACCTGAATTGAGACACTTTCATGGTATCCCTGTCTCTTGCGCTCTCCTTGTGCGCGTTACAGGTCGCTTGCGTTATTTTCGAATCATGTAACCTGCCAAGAGCTTCTGTATGACAACAAAATGGCGAGATTGAGTTCACCATACGCCTGTGTAGCCAAACATGTATCCTGTCATCTTTATATACATATGCATGTAACATTGCCGCCCTCCATTACGGGGGAGTGTCCGATCACTCCCGAAACATTGCACCATCCGATGAGCTCTCCTTGATTGGACTGAGGCTGCGAAGCTGAGTTTGCGGTCTATTCTCGAACCTTGGTTTGTATCCACATCTTAGGCGAGGACAGGCGCCTAACCCGGCCTCTTGTGATGGTTCTATCATTGTCTACCCTGGTTCTCTATTCAGGCAGAAACAAACTTTGCCCCGGATAAACTTCAAGGATGCAATTCAATTTCTTACAAACTCCCTTGTTAGAGGATTACCTCATTGCACGTTACAGTGCATCTCTTGGCCTGCATCAGTATGAGGGCTGTTTCGTTTTTGGGCTAAATTATTAAGCTTGATTATAGTCTTACGTATTGCCGAGATCCACAACTACCTAGACTGAAAAGGCCCGGACCGCCCGCCTGCGCCACTGGTAAGACTGACGTTAGTGCTTACATCCACATGTGCTTTATGTATTGCTAGCCGCCACACAGGTTCTATCGTAATTTGCTCACTGTGAAAGGATCCGGCCAATACGACGGCTAAGAGAGCCAGGGGGGCGATATGGTGGGTGGAACTTATTGTAATTTCAGACAAGATTTTGTCGTCTGTCATAAGACTCGAGTTGAATAATTCCAATAAGAGCTGACTGAGCAAACTACTGAACTATTATCTATCCACTCGCTATTCGCAAAGTCTTTTCCTCTCCACATCAATGTTCTTCATTGAGTTGATTCTGTTCTCTATTCAATATCAAGCATTTACACACAAAACTGCAAGTTATCTTTCCCATCATGACTGTCTCGGCTGGAACTTCGTCCTTCGTGGAAGAATGGGCCAAGGCTCAGAAAGTCCGGGGTCCTGGCTTGAAGAATGGTGCAATCTTCTACAAGAATCTTGAAGAGGAACTTGACGCCAACAGAGCTCAGCAAGCCTGTGCAATGTTTCATACGAACAATGCCGTGATTGACTTTTCTTCCTGCGATGTCGTCTCCCTCGGCGTTTCAGGAGCTGTCAAGCAAGCCTTTCTTGAGGAGCTCAAGGCCAATCCAGACTTCCAGCTGGGTGCCTCTGGTACACGACCTCTCAATGGAAACTCAACGTATCTTGAGACAGTGGAGAGAGAAATCGCCAACTTCCATGGGGTAGAGTCAGCGCTCTTCCTTGGCTCTGGTGCCTTGGCTAATGAAGCAATCTTCACTGCCCTTGCACGTCCTGGCGATGCCATTGTGTACGATGAGCTCGTCCATGCAAGCATTCATAACGGCATGAAAAACAGTCTTGCTTTGTGCCAGAAACCATTTCGACACAATGATGTCAACGATTTCGTGGAAACCCTTGTAAAAGTCAAGGAGTCACAACCTCAAATCAAAAACGGCCAGAGATCTATCGTCATTGCTGTCGAATCCTTTTACAGCATGGATGGTGATGCATCCCCTCTCAAGGAGCTCGTGCAGGCTGCAAAGGACATCTTCCCCAAGGGTAATGCGCAGTTTGTTGTGGACGAGGCCCATAGCTCTGGCTGCTTTGGCCCACAAGGCAAAGGCTACGTCAGCCTGCTTGGCCTAGAGAATGAGATTGCCGTTCAGAACCAGAACTACGGTAAAGCATTCTGCGGTTCTGGTGGTAAGTTCGAATACAACCTGGTCGCAAAGCGGGCAGCATGGCTTACTGAATCTATCTTGCAGCCACGATCCTCTCCAACGCCACGGTTCGAAGGATGTTGATCAACCACGCAAAGCCTGTTTTGTACTCAACCTCGCCTCCCAACCTGATTGTGGCTTCTACCCGAGCCGCATACAAGTTAATGAGGGCTGGAAAGACTCAAGAGGTATAATCACCCAATCCCATCTTTTTCATGTATTTTTGTACATCAAAGAAGCGTAACTGACAAGCGAGGCAGGCTCAGGACAACGTCCAACGTCTTGTGAAGCTTTTCCTTGAGGAGATCACCGAGAATCCTGTATGGGACAAGGCCAATGATGCTGGCTTCCTTCGCATTCCCCTGTACGAGCAGGATGACTGGGATGCTTTGCCATTCGTCAGTCAGATTTGCCCTGTCTGGACCAAGCCTAAGCATAACCTCTACCTTGCCATTCATCTGCAACTGGCAGGATTCCAAGTCTATCCGATCAGCTTCCCTATTGTTCCAAAAGGAACTGACCGGATCAGGCTGGTTTTCCACGGCCACAATACAGAGGAGGATGTCAAAAGCCTCGCTGCATCGATTTGCAGCTGGGCCAAGGAAACGATGGAATGTGAGGCATACAATCGCCAAAATGGATCCAGTGGCCAGATTAAATTGTGCTCTGCGGCCCTTCATGCTCAGAAGCTTGCTGCGAAGGAGGCTATGAATGGGTCGACTTAGATATTCCTAGAACTTACCTGAGACCACGCCTCATAAAGAAGATTATTCTTTTTCACAACTATATATTAAGCTTATTACCTGCAATCAAGTTGAATTTAAATATCTAAATGTGTAATAAATGAATACAAGACAATACAGTTAATTGCCATGTAGTACACTTCGAACTACGGTGACGTACGCACGACTTGGTGTATAATCTCATTCCAGCCCTCAAACAACTGTCTGCTGCTATTTTTGTGCCATAAATTGGCTCAAATGAGAAAAATGCGTGATTTAGACACTGAAATGACTTGCAGCGGCCCAAATAACAGCAGTTCCGGCGCTTAGGCTAAATCCCATAGGGGGGCGCAGCCAACTCGCCGGAGATAACTGTAAATTTTAAGCTTATGCAGCTTATATCTACGGAGTAACATATTTCTACCACGCCATAACCTTAGCGCGGCTCAAGTTTCCCCCGGACCATCATGCCAAGAACCGAACACCGAGACACTAGTCTCATTCGGACAGTTTCCTGACCCGTACCACGTATACAGACTTTCAAATCGTAATAAGCCAGCGGAGGAATTTTCTCAATTGACACTGCGGACATCCTTGAACATAATCCAACGGCTACGTTCAGGCATGCATTCCGCTTAGGCTCAGTTTGGAGGTGAGATTGTGTGCGAGATTTTGACGCTCATCATGTCTCCCTTGCCATTCCGTCTCACACCCTTGCCAAAGGAACCTTGGACCATGCTCAGGTTTGATCAAAAGTGCCAAAGTGATTGGAATCGGAATACATCACACCGAACCGTGTATTGGCTCGGGGCCGAGGCGGTATGATCAACAACAACATTAGCATGGCGGCCAGTGTTTCCCATCCAAAGGACACGCACGACGCGATTCCTTCATCCTGTACTCACATCTTTTGCCAAATGTTCTATCACATCTATAAAGCTGATAATTAGTGTATTGGTATCCAAGTCTTTCGTGGCATAACATCTGTTCAAGACAAGGCTATTCCACCATGGCATCCAACAGTTCCTCGCCAACAGAAAAGTCTGAGGGACTAGACGAACTGCAGCTCCACACCACCAGCAAACATGACCCAAGGAACTCAGCTGCAGACCAGAACATCGAGGAGCTCGTTCGCAGGGTCAGCAGCACATACGCGAAGCCAAAGTCGTCAGGGACCTCAACATCGTCACCACAACTTGATGATGATGCCCCCAATAATCCTCTCAATCCAAGACCTGCCAGCAACCTGGACCCAAACTCAGCAATATTCGACGCTCATGCCTGGACCAGGGAGTTTATCAAGCTCACAGAGTCAGATCCGGCTTCTGCGCTGCCCCGCGCTCTCGGTGTAGCCTTCAAGGACCTCAGCGTCTTTGGCTCGAGTTCTGGAGCGCAATTTCAGATGTCTTTCGGAAACATCGTGGTCAGAATCTTCAAAGACCTAGTCAGACTGGTCAGCAACAGCACGCGCAAGGAACAACGCTTGACCATCCTACGTGATTTTGAGGGTGTTGTCGAAAAAGGAGAGATGCTCTTAGTCTTAGGCCCGCCAGGTTCTGGCTGCTCGACATTCTTAAAGACTCTTTCATCTCAGACGGCGGACCTCGAAGTGAGCCCAGACGCCTATATCAATTATCGAGGTAAGCTCCTCATTGTGTCTTCACTCGGTGTGTTTCTGCTGGCCGACTTCCTGGTAACATCATCATTTAGGAATTGAAACGAGTCGTATCCGTTCCCCCTTCCGCGGTGATGTTCTCTACAATGCTGAGCTTGATAACCACCTCGCCCATCTCACCGTTGGAGAGACATTAACCTTTGCGAGCCGAGCTCGTAGCCCTAGGCATATCCCAACCGGCTTCTCCCGCCAACAGTTCGACCTCGTCAACCGTGACGTGATGATGGCAATCTTCGGTTTGACGCATACAGTTGATACCCGGGTGGGAGATGACGTAGTTCGCGGCATCAGTGGCGGCGAACGAAAGCGTGTCAGTATTGCTGAAGCAGCACTCACCCGTGCCAAGTTTCAATGCTGGGACAACTCTACAAGAGGCCTTGACAGTGCCAACGCTATCAGCTTCTGTCAGAACCTCCGTCTGCAAGCAGACCTGCTAGGGGTTGCATCAGCTGTCAGCCTTTATCAGGCGCCTCAGTCTGCATATGATCTCTTTGACAGAGTGACCGTTATCTATGAAGGGAGGCAGATATTCTTTGGAAAACGATCTGAAGCAAAGGATTATTTCCAGGAGCTAGGTTTTCACTGCCCGGACAGACAGACAGTACCTGACTTCTTGACGTCAATGACCAGCCCACACGAGCGTCGTATAAGGCCGGGTTTCGAGCATCTGGTCCCCCGTACGCCAGATGACTTCTCTGAGAGGTGGAAGACCAGCAAGCAGCGACAACAACTCATCCAAGAGATTGCTGGGTATGAACAGAAACATCCCTCTGGAGAGAGACTCCAAGAATACCGGCAATCTAGGCGCACGGAGCAGGCAAAGTCACAGCGTACCAATTCTCCGTACATGATATCGTATGTCCAACAGGTCTCTCTCACATTCTGGCGAGCATGGAGACGGCTGCTCGCAGACCCAGACTTTACTATTGCATCTCTACTATTCAACCTCATCATGGCCTTGATTCTCGGGAGCATGTTTTACAACCTCAAACCAGATTCCTCGAGCTTCTACTACCGGGGCGGAATCATTTTCTTCTCTTTGATGTTCAATGCTTTCAGCAGCCAGCTCGAAGTCCTGACCATCTATGCCGAACGCCCAGTCGTCGAGAAGCAGAACCGATATGCCTTTTACCACCAGTCTGCCCAAGCAATTGCTAGCTATCTCTGCGATCTTCCCTACAAGATTGCTAATATGTTTGTTTTTAATATTCTTGTTTATTTTATGGCCCACCTACGGCGAGAGCCAGGCCCTTTCTTCTTTTTCTGTCTTGTCACACTGTTGGCTACACTATCTCAATCGGCCATATTCCGCACCCTGGCAAGCATCACTAGGACTCCAGAGCAGGCTATGATTCCTAGCGCTCTGCTCGGCATGGGACTTATGATCTATACCGGGTTTACAATGCCAACAACTTATATGCCTGGCTGGTCCCGGTGGATGAGCTACATCAATCCTCTAGCCTACTCCTTCGAGGCCCTCATGGTCAATGAGTTCCATGGCAGGGAGTTTGCATGTGCAGCGATGATCCCAAAAGGTCCTGGGTATGAGAACCTATCACCAGAGTCACAAATATGTTCTGTAGTGGGCTCAGAGCCTGGAACATCGATTGTTGATGGAAGCAAGTACCTATCTCTCTCCTTTGACTACCAACATTCGCACAAATGGAGGAATGTGGGCATCCTCTGTGGCTTTACACTATTTTTCTTTTGTGCTTATCTCGTCATGGCAGAATTCTCAAAGCCACCAAAGACCAGTGGAGAGATCCTCATCTTCAGAAAGGGTCAGATGCCCTCGGTGATCAGAGAAAACAAGTCAAACAGTGTTGATGACCCAGAGGCTCAAGCCCAAAGCGGTCGGCCGGTTGAGAAAGGAGACCTGTACACCAATGATGGCTCGCTCAACACAAATGGTCTCACTACCAGTACATCTGTATTTCATTGGGAAGATCTTTGCTATGACATCAAAGTCAAAGGAGGCGCAGAGCGCCGTCTCCTTGATCATATGGATGGCTGGGTGTCGCCAGGCAAAACTACAGCTCTTATGGTAAGTAAATATGATGACTTTATTCAGCTCAGAGAATTAATGGCGTGGCATATTAGGGAGTTTCTGGAGCTGGTAAGACGACGTTGTTGGATGTTCTCGCAACTCGTATCTCAGTCGGCGTTATTAGCGGTGACACGTTGATCAATGGCGTCCCAACAGATGCAACATTCCAACACCAGGTAGGCTACGTGCAGCAGCAGGATATCCATCTCAGTACGACAACGGTGCGGGAGGCCTTGGAGTTTAGTGCAATCCTTCGACAGTCATCTGAAATCCCTCGGGAAGAGAGGTTGCGATATGTTGACTATGTTATTGATGTCTTGGAGATGCAAGACTATGCTGGCGCCGTTATTGGTGTACCGGGAGAAGGTCTCAACGTTGAGCAACGAAAGCGGCTTACCATTGGCGTAGAGCTAGCTGCTAGACCTCAACTTCTGGTCTTCTTCGACGAACCAACGTCAGGACTAGACTCCCAGACGTCCTGGGCTATCTCAGTGCTTATCAGAAAGCTTGCCAATAGCGGACAGGCTGTTCTCTGCACTATTCACCAGCCATCAGCCATCCTCTTCAATCAGTTCGATCGTCTCCTCCTGATTGCCCCAGGCGGGAAAACCGTCTTCTTTGGTGGTATGTGATCCGCATGCACATACACTTAAGTACGTTAATAATGCTGACCCTCTCTTAGACTTGGGCAATGACGCATCGAGCTTAATTGAATACTTTGAGAGAAACGGGGCGCCCTCCATTCCAGCGGATGCTAACCCAGCCGAGTGGATGCTCGAGGTCATCAAACCTCCCCAGGATGGGTCTGAGGGCATCGACTGGCATCAGGTTTGGTGCAATTCTCCTGAGTATCAAGAGACCAAGAAAGAACTCTCTCGCCTGCGAGCCCTTGGTTCCTCCAGGAGTAATGTGAGCGTTGTTGAAGACAAATCTCAACATCAAGAGTTTGTCGCTTCCTTCACCACCCAGTTTCGGGAAGTGATGGTGCGTGTTTCGAAACATTTCTGGAGATCTCCAGTCTACATGTGGTCAAAGACAGCCTTGATCGCCCTGTCGGTAAGTCATGAGAAGAACAGAAATCGTCATTTGAACTGAGACTGACATTCGAAACAGTCCCTATACCTGGGCTTCAGCTATAGTGCGAATAACTCTATACAGGGTCTCCAGAACCAGCTCTGGGCTATCTTCATGTTTCTTGTCCTCTTTATCAACATCAATGAGCAAATCATGCCCATGTTTGTGCCTCAGCGCAATCTATATGAATCCCGTGAGCGGCCGTCCAAGATTTACCGTTGGACGACATATATCATGGCAAACATCCTAATCGAGCTCTTTTGGAACTCGGTAATGGCTGTGATTATGTATTTCTGCTGGTACTACCCAGTTGGGTTCGTCCGAAATACTACTCCAGACGACGAGGCTATCCGTGGGTTCCTTGTCTTTCTCTTTCTCTGGGTCTATCTCCTTTTTACCAGTACGTTCGCACATTTTGCTATCGTGTGGATCGACCTCCCAGAGACGGCAGGTGTCCTGACGAGCTTGCTTTGGATGTTGTGTATTCTGTTTTGTGGTATTGGTGTCCCACGCGCCGACCTTCCTAGCTTTTGGGTCTTTATGTACCGTTCCTCACCAGCCACATATCTAGTGGGCGGCATCATGTCGACCGCGGTGGCGAACAACAATGTCACCTGCGCCGATTATGAGGTTCTACAACTTGTGCCGCCCTCTGGAGCTAACATGAGCTGCGGTGAGTTCCTCGGACCTTTCGCTGACGCAGCTGGTGGACGTGTGCTGGATCCTGCTGCTCACGATGAGTGTGGTTATTGCCCTATCAATACTACGAATGACTTCTTGGCGCAGTTTGACCTTAGCTATGATACAAGATGGAGGGACTTCGGGCTCGTCTGGGTATTTATTTTGGTCAATATTGGCGCGGCTCTTGGACTGTACTGGGCTTTCCGGGTGCCTAAGAGAAAGGGCAATAATATTAAAAAGGCTTAACAATAAAGCCTTTTATTTTCTTCTACATTTTTCATATTATCTACAAATCCCAACACCTTAATAATAATAGTTATCCTATCTAATTGAGAGCCTTCGCCTAGCACGCTTTGAGTCCCATGCCTTCAGGAAATAGTGAAGACAATACGGGTAATTGTACCTCAAAGGATAGCCAATATAACACCTTGAATCTGCCTCAAGCCTACTACTTGAATCATACAAGTATAAAGAACAATAATATACTTTAGTTAAATTAAGTCGATAGAATGGGCAATCTTGTGTCACTCAATGCTTTAAAAGCGAGGAAGTCTCAATGCAGAACTGCCATGCAAAGAAAACAGAGCCCAGTAAGACTGCTTTCTCGTCCTCCTATCCATCCTTAGGTCTAACACCGCCTTGCGCAATGTCCTCGCAAGATCTATGACTCTACACCTATCAGTCCCTTCTTGGCCCAGCCCTAGCTAACGTAGGTGACTCTTCCTTTGTCCGCTGTACTTCCTAGGACTCGCTTATCTTGAGCCAGGGATCAGAGTAAGCAGCTTTACTAATCATCCTTTTATTACTTCCTACTTAGGGTTTTTTTTTTTGGAATAGAGATTAATACGGCTCAAAAGATATTAGCATCACGTCTTATAATTTGTTCTTCACTCTGATAAGCATCACTAACTGCTGTTAAAACTATTAAACATATCATCATTATCACACATCTTCAGTAGCGAGGCTACCTGATATTGGAGTCAACGCGATGCCCTTCAAACCTGCATAGAATAATCCTGGCCGTAGCGCTGGGCTATTCCACGGGGCGTCTTTTCTGGTGGACACACGCGACCCTTCAAAAAATGACGCGGGGTCGTCGATATCTCCCAGTCGCCCCATTTCTTATACTCATAGCGATCAAGCAGGGTGATGACCAGCTTATCCCTCTGCTTACCCAACGCACGCATCGACTTCATAAACTCCTTGTTCTGCTCATTGTTAGCGATAAGAATCTGCTTCAGTCCCGGAGCCCACTCCGGATGCGCACTCAACTCATCAAGCGCGTTGGCAGTGATCTTGACAGTGCCGGAGGAGCCGGTGCAAGCTGCTGTAATCTCGAGCTGCCTTAGGTCCCGGCAGTTGGAGACAAAGGCGAGGAAACCTTGGTCGCCTACCTTGTCTGCGCTGGGGAGACTGACGATTCTCAGGTTGGGGAGACCTTTGGCTAGTCGGACGACAGCTTCGTTGGTGAGATCTCTGGCACCGTTCTTTGCATCGTAACTGACGTCACCGAAATTGAAATCAAAACGCCAAATCTTTTCACGGACTTGACGTGGCATGACCAAGATGTCGTCGATATGGTCACTAATCATGTTATATTAGTAAAGGTATTTTAGACTGACTGAATCAATTAACTTACTCAGTTAGGACAAATCGATAGCCAAAGGAGATATCTCTGGTAGATGTTCCGATAGCATGATGATATAGGCCATCCTAGTCAGTTACGCTGCTTTTGAAATGGGCTTGTTTGATGCCTTTGACGATGGGTTTCAACAGCCGTTTCTTGGGGGGGCGTCGGTACCGGGAGCTGGAGCATCAGCGGCTGAGTTGCTCTTTGCGGTTCTGATGGGGGGCATCGTGAAAATCTGTGGAAGTGTCTGCGTAATAGACACTGGAAGCGCTAGGCTGTATTGTATTGTCAGAGCGATCCAGGTGATTGAGCTAAGGTAATTAAAGTTTTAGTTTTGTCATATCTGATTAAAGCACGCGTGTCCAGCCCTGCAGGACTTGCAATTTCAGTTCAATATCGTGGCTTAAGCCATGTATATTCAACAGACCAATTTACTCTCTAGACCTAAGAAAGAGTAACTGCGCCCTTGATATTATGCAGATTTATCCACTTCCGATTATACCAACAGGCTTTGGAATCGTTTTCGGGTGCTGACATATGGCGCGTCTCAAGATTGACACCCATTGGTTATATTTCTTCTCTTCCGCTCCACGTGCGGGGTGTGTTTGTAAGCGCAATTGCCAATTCCGAGAACTAGAAAATGATGTAGGCTGAGTAATTGAATATCGCGATAACTCGTCAAGAGCAGTATATAACAGTTCAATTACCCGAGTAGAGAAGTTGATGGTATCCTGTAATAAATATTAAAGCTCGAACATATGCTTCACAATACCCTGACTGTTTATCGTTCCTCTCTGTAGACCAAGATGGTAGATCATAAAGAAATAGTCCGACCAGTAAGTGCCTATCATTGGAGTTTGCGTCAAATCAGCTTACATGAATGAAGAAATACAGTTTCGATGATATCCCATTATTAGCAGGCAAGGTCGCCCTCGTCACAGGAGCCAAGTGAATATCTCAGCAGCCTTCCAACATCAGATAAACTGACAGCTCTTGTAGCACTCCAGATGGTGTCGGTTACCACGTCGCACATCAGCTCGCACTAAAAGGAGCAAAAGTCTATGTTGGCGCCCGCAATCTTCAAAAAGCAACAAAATCAATCAAGACAATGCTCGCACAGTCGCCCCAGCTAAAACCTGAATCTCTTCTCCCATTTGCCGTGGATATGGGGAACTTTAAACAAGTACAACATGAGGCGAGAAAAATTGTCGCAGAAGAGCCTCGTCTTGATATTCTAGTCAATAACGCGGCTGTTCTCGCACGACCTCTAGATAAGGACGCCAATGGTATTTCGGTCTCGTTTGGAATCAACCATCTTGGTCCTTTTCTCTTGACGAGAGAGCTTTTACCGCTGCTTAACAAGACTCAGGCCGAGCACCCTGGCGTTCGGATTGTGAATATTGCTTCAACTGCTCACTACGATGTTCCAACGGGTGCAAAGTTTGGATCGGTAGAAGACTTCAATATCACCTACGGTGGCGAGAATGAATCTTCAGCCAACTATCTTCGATATGGTTATTCTAAACTCGCAAGCATTCTTCACATCAAAGAACTTCAGCGTCGTTTTAACCAAGAGGGAGTTGATATCCTAGCCCTTAGTGTTCATCCAGGAGGAGTTGCAACCAACGGAGCTGCAGGTTATCTCGGAGGTAGAGACAACGACATCTTCCTATCGAACCTTTCGCCTTTCGAGGGAGCTATCACCCCTTTATTTGCAGCTGCACATCCAGAGCCAGCTCAACAAAGAGACAAGTATGCTGGATCATTCATCATGCCATTCGGTGGACTGAAGGAGACAACTGAGGATGCGAATAATGCTGAGTTGGCGAAGCAACTCTGGGCGACGTCTGAGAAGGTTCTTAGTGGTGTGCTGGACTGTTTTATTTGGGATAGCATTTTGATGCCAATGGGGGGTATTTTTAATATTGGGCAAAAGACTTAGTTTCTGGAGTGCATGAATTTCTTACTGGCTTCTTATAGACTATTTCACTGTTTATACCTTAATTGTAGTGACTAGCATTGGTGGACGCAAGTCTTGCAAGTTAATAGATAGACGCATAAACTCTATTAGGGACGACAGCAAGTTTCCGCTTTATTATAATGCAACTATAGTCTGTAGCAAGTTATCTCAGTTAGGCTAAGAGAATTAATTAAATGCAAATTTTATAATAGGTTAGACACTAAATACTCTTTTTTTCCTTTCTCCTTTTTTTATCTAACTTTAACTTTATTAAGAGTGGTTTCAATAGTATATCCTCTATATAGACTGATGTATTAATATTAGTAGTTGAATATTAACCTATAATAAAGATGATTTAATAATATAATTATTGCTTTTAATTAATTGCTTATATGAATTACTTATAATCCTCCTGGTTAGCAGTATTAGGATCTTTAGCCTTTGCCTTTGTTTTAGCTTGCTTGCCGAATAAAAACTCACGCACTCCTGAATTACCTGGCTTGATGGGTCTTGCTTTCTTTCCATGCGCGGGACCAACAGGTACGATTTGACGAGGCGTGGCATTCTCACCCTCCAGGCTGTTCTTTTGTACACCGCGCCATCCTCCAGGAGGCTTAGGAATAGAACCTATCTGGACATGATAAGGTAGGGGCGGCATCTTGTCTATTGGCCACATTGTCATAGTAATAGTCCAGTCTGGTTGAATGATCTCTCCCCATACAGAGGGTAGGATAATTTCACCGTCAGGGCCTATCAGGTCATAGTGACCCTCCATTACATGAGGACGAAGCACATCGACATGCATAAATGCTTGCTTAATTAGTTCCTCCATACCCTGTGATTAAATTAGCTGTAGTCTTTCTTCTTTACCCCAGCCTTTGTGTTTACATACCTGCCAAGTGGCGCAGAGGTGGAACGGGAAGCTGTATTTGCGGCCGACGGCATCCTTGAATTTGATAGGCGCTTTCTTTGCCTTCCCTTCGATATTGTTCTTGAGCTCTTCAGCACTTTCCTTCACGACCTCAGCTGCAGCAGTCTCCGAGCTCTTCTTTCTCTCCTCTTGAATCCGAGCGAGGATTTCTTGCTCTGCTTTTCCGCCAAGTTCCTCATCAGGGTTTTGGTTTTTGAGTTTATTCACTTTGTCAGTGACATTTTCAGTAACAATGGCTTCTGAGTCTTTGACCTCCTCTGCAACTGGGGCTTCCCTTCCTTTTTGCTCAAGCACTGACTCTACAGTTGCCTCTGCACGTCCTTCTGTAACTTGAACTTCGTTGACGTCGGCTCCCCTTTCAAGGAGCAGTCTAACTACCGATTCGTGCCCGTTTTCGGCAGCCAGGGCTAGCGCTGTCCGGCCCTCGAGGTCCCTTGTGTCGAAGTCTGCACTATAATCAAGAAGCGCCTGCAATGTGGTCACATGTCCATTCGCGGCGGCCCAACATAACAAAGTCTGGAGGGTATAATCCCTCGAATCGACATCCGTACCAAACGTAACCAGTGTCTGAGCCAGGGCTTCACGTCCCTTTGCGGCAGCTGTATCTATATCCATCTCACCGCCTTTACCTTTAATGATAGCAGAAGGCAGGTCGTCCCCTTGGCTTCTCATAGCCTCTACATTACTGGACCCGTCACTGAGGGAAGCTTCTTCTTCAGATATGCCATCGTCTTCTTTTACCTCTAAACTGACGATTGCAAGCAGTAGTGCCTCAAGTGACAGCTGCTGTAGGTGCCTGGCGAGATGGCGACTAAAACTCTTTCCGTTCTCCGCAGACAGTGGCTCCCAGTCAGTGCAGAGAGGGCAGCTATCGGGTCCAAAGGTCTTTATGGGACGTTCGCAAGCCTCTAGTATCAGATGAATCTGTGATTCTGTTGCCATTCCCGTGTGGATGTCGTTGAGATGATTTTTTTAGCTCTTCAGCAGTGCCAAAAATTGTGTCAGGATGGCTGCACCAGTTGCAACCCCACTGGCGGCGGTGGACACTACATTCGTGCTGGAACCACTCGGCCCGAGTAGAAAATGATTTGTTGCTGGCTGTACAATCCTTGAATGTGCACAAATATGGCTGAAGGTCAGTGAATACGTGCCTCCTAAGTATCGATGTCAGTAGAGGATTTGTCAAACGGGTTTGATTTCCTTACTTCCACTCATATCGATTCATAACCTTCTGGATAGTTCGACAGTACGGACATTCGAACAACTCTCCATACTCCAATCGCACCCCATCAAGAGTCATGTCCGACAGATCAGGAATGAATCGCCCCGTGGTCGTGCAGTCTTCTTCCAGACTGAGAAACGAGGTCGCAGAAGTAAAAACTGACATCCGACTGCTATCCACATCCCGGGGCGTCTGGTGCGTCTCCCCAGAGTCATCTAATTCTTGAAAGGTAGTGGCAATTACAGTGCCTGCGAGAGTGGCCGTGTCGGCGGGAGTAGACCCTTTGACATCTCTCTGCGCGAGACTTTGACGATGATGTTGTCTATATTGTATGAGCTTTCTTTGTCGGGTCATCTTATTCCCCAGGCGCCTTGCGAGCCACAGGGCTGACTTGGCCCTGGGAAATTTGTCAGTCACGTAACTGATGTCTGGCGAGCTCTCCAAAGTGAATTCACCAAGATCAGGAAGTCGCCCTCTGGGTCGTTGTCTTCGTATTAGCATGGACAATCCGAATAAATGGTTGATTGCTGAGCGGACACTAAGTATCAGCTCCTCTAGTTCGTTAGTAGCTTGTATATCGGTGCCATCAGGACTACTAGATATGGATGACGCTGTTCGATTTGGGGCACTACCATTTAAGATGGCCAATGCTGTGAGAGAAGAAACATGTCAGGAGTGTCCATGGGCAAATCTTCTGAATCGCATGCTTAACTTGCCCCCCTCAGCTGAAAGTTGAAGTCTCTCTAATCCAGAAGCAATGCTCCTTCGCATGAGGGGCGCATCTTTGAGTCGTTGATCGAGCGATTTTACAGAGTCTGCCGGCTGTATCGCTCCCAGGTTCGAGGCCCATACTCTGAACCGTCCTTGTTCATCTTCCAAGGTAACACATAGAGTACTAGTGTCAAGAGTCTTGGCATATTCGACTATCTGGTCAAGGACAGCAACGCTCCTGTAGGCCAAAGCAGAAAGTGGTGGGATGGGGGCAGGCTTCGAATACCCCTGGTCCATGTTGGACGTCGATGTCTGGTAGTATTCCTGTTTGGATACCCCTCGTGCAGATGATGAAGCAGCAGCTGTGCGGAATACTAGGTTCCAGAAAGAATGAAGATGTTCTTCTTTGTAGTGTTTCCAGGCAGTAGAATCAGGTGATTTACCAGGGAATCCGCAACGGCCTCCTGCAGGTTTACGTCAGATAAGATAGCTTATGCGGCTGACATGTTGACCCCGCACGAGAGAGCCTTGTTGATAAACTCGGATTATTTTCACCTCGAGCAATTTGATGCCATTCTTTGGTATGACCTCCGCATCCAGAGAATACTGACCCATCGAATTCGTCAGAAATACCTTGGATGGTTTATGAGGCAACTAGGTGATGTAAATGATGCTCTGAAAGAGTTGCTTGGGTTGCTACCCTTAGAAAAGGCAAGAAATCTACCTCGCGATGTCTTTCAGGCAGCCTCAGCCAGCTGTATCAATACTCACACAAGGTCATGTAGGCGTATCATTTGGATAGTAGCAGTCTGGAAAGCGCTATGTTTCGGATCAAAACAAGCTTTTCTCATAGAAAGAACGAGCTCCTCGGCAGGATCGAAGCTAGGAACAGAGATCTATACCAGTTCCTTGAAAGGGCTTCCCATCTCCAGCACTTCCGAACTTCTACGACAGAACCACCTAGAAGCGCCACAAAGATAGTAACATCTTTTCTCGAGTTTCAGGAGCAGGCGAGAACTATTTTTAGTGGCTTTCAACGACACTGGGCCTGTAGCTGCAACTGCAATGGTGTCCATTCATGCAGCGTCTCAGCACAAGGGTCAGATCTGAAAGTACTTTTCGATAACGGCACGGAGACCAAGCATGTCAAAGTTGAGATCGAAGTCGAAGCGAAATCTTCAGACTCAGAAAAGTTTTCTCCAAACTCACAAGGAGCAACGAGTCAGGACGATGTGGAGGATTTGAGACATCAAGTCTCTATCACAACTAAATCCAAGAAATTGAGTGAGCGAGGCCCAAGGAGTATTGTGAAACTGATAGCATCAACTCTGTCGGCCTTTTCAAATCCAGCAAACTTGGAGACTGGGAGAAACTACGATAAGGGACTTGAAAGGCCCACCGAGAAGCTCAAGAAGAGGTATGTCCATTTTCATGAGAATATTGCATGGAGTTACTGATAATTCGAGTCAGTATCAAAAACCAAACTGGAAACGGTCAGCACGTGTTACGAGCCTCACGAGTCCGATTCGACTCACCTCCGCAGCCCATCATTGCGACTCCAGCACTTCCTCTCAAAACTAGCCGTTGCAACCAAACAATCGAAGACATATGCTTCGCAATCAAGAAAAAAAGTCAAGAATCATGTCTCGGATTTTTGAAGCTACCAGGTGAAAACATATTCTTACATCTTGACCCACCTGGGCATACCCAACTCCTTGAGATCCAGACACTAGAGGAATTCATAAATGTCACACCGCGAAGAGCTTCCCGTCTTCAGCTGGGTATGGCAATCGCTATAGCGATCCTAAAGCTTGGCCCCTCATGGGTCCCGGAAAGCTGGCACAAATCTACCATCGTCCTGTTACAAACTCCTGGTTCCGTCCCGCAGCCCTACATCTCGCATCCCTCCATACACCCACCACTCAAATCCGCATCCTTAACAGAAGTATCAAAAACGAAAGCGGCCCTCCTCGCCCTTGGTATCATGCTACTCGAATTGCTCTTTCGTGACACGCTCGAGCGCCAGCCGTTTCGGGCAGAGTATCTCGGCAACGGGGGACGACCTAACGACATGACCGACTTTTGCACAGCGATGAAATGGCAGAAAAAAGTAGAGCAGGACTTTGGGGACAAGCTTGCCCAGGCTATCGAGAACTGCGTCAAATGTGCCTTTGAGCCTGTGGCAGACCTGCATAGCTTGGCATTCGTGCAGGCGGTATGGGCAACAGTTGTAAGGCCGCTTGAGGAGTTTCTAGAAGTTTACAGCAATAAAGTATAACAACTTCTAGCAGCTCTCAAAGTCTATCAGCGTGATCTTTCGCAGTAAACCCGTGCAGATCTGGGGATAGACAGAAACCCATATATAGCAGGTAAATGCACAAATAACCGTTGAGATCCTAGCTGTCCATTCGGAGTGGCATGTGTTCCGACTCCGGTTCGTGGTTATCATTACCATGCTTATCGTTTTCGTTCTCGCTCCTATTGATGCCGGATTCGGCCTTGTTGGTGTTATGATTAGCAGATAGACTTGTTGACGCGCATGGCGACTGGCTTGGTCTTACTCTTGGCTGCACGTCGCACCCGTTCGCGCTGTTATTCACAGTTGCCGTTGTCCACTTGACTATGTTCTTCTTTCGTGGTTTAAGAGCCCCATTGACCTTGGTGAAGGGAAGGGGAAGGGGAAGAGAGGCCCAATCTTGTCTCGTTTCTGTGCGTGAAGCGATGGTTGACTGATGGAGTTAATGGAACATCGAGGCCGTCTCATCAATGGGCATACGACAATGAATCCATCATAGATGTGACAGAAGAAGATGCTGGGGAAAGTTGGAGGCTTGTTTCAGAAGGCAGCAATGTCAGCTTGTGACGGTAGGTCTCGCTGAAGTGGTATGATATGGATAAATATTCGCAGGGTAGCTTGTGTGTTCTGCCATCTCGCTTCTTGTCCGCTCTGCGTGGAATGCAGCCTAAATGAAGAATATGTACTTGCTTCTATCAGTAAAATGCCTTGATATTCTAGGTTAATAACATACCTTGATACAATTGTCTAGTTAGCCGAAAAACGCGCTGCCAACTCTTCAAAGATTTCCTGCTTCATCTTCTTGATGAAGTCTTCGTCTCTCCCATCTTCGATATAATCCACTCTGAGGCCCAGTGACTCGATGTCGTCTCGTATTTCTATCAGTGCAGCCTCGTCTACATACGTCTCTTTGGCCTGCTCTCTTTGTCACATTGCGACCTCTGCCTCCAACTCTTCCTGCTTTTTTATCCAGCGCGCTACCTGTTCTCTAAGCTGAGTGTTCTCGGCCCTTAGCTCGAGAATCTCGGCTTGTGACTCTCGAAGCTCCGGCTTTTGGTCTCGGGGTTTAGCACTCTCGGCTTGTTGCTCTTCGACGATGTTGTCATTGACGACCGATCCTTGCTTCTGTTGCTTGTCCCAGAACTGGCTATTATTATCAAGACCTCGTGGGCTGTCTTGTCGACGTCGTTTACGTCGAGACGAGGGAGCGCTCGGCGGTTGTAGGCTGGCCACTTTCTCATATGACGGTGGTTTGGTTAAGGCGGGGTGTATAATCTTTGCTCCACTGCCACCAAACATGCGGGAAATATCGTACTCGGGGCCAGAAAATGGTTTAAGCTGACATTTTGCTACTCTGTCGCTGATCAAATGTTGTTTTTCAATAGATAACAGAGTCTTGAATATAGATTCGTAGAGTATTGACACGACATAGCTCATAGATGGAGTCGAGGATCTTCCCAGAGCGTTGCCGGAGGGCTGAGATTGGCTCTTTGACGTAACTGGGGACAAGTATGGTAATAGCATCGTTCAGTTGAAAGTCAAGACATGTGGCAGAGCCGAATCGCTGCTTTATGACTTCCGAAGGGCTAATCTCTGCAGGAAAGCGGAGAGAGGTAATAACCGAAGGGCTTATACGGAGGTAAATCGCTTCAACAGCTCGCTTGTCTTTAAACTTAAAAGGGATGTTTATCTCAAAGTGAGCGCGATGTTGGTGGATATGTAATGTAAACCGTATCGCGAGGCTGTCTGGATCTGGCGTGGCCAAGGAACGCGTTGCACCGTCCCGTTCCCACTCGATAACAGCTGTTGTTTGTTTAATGTCGACATATGATGAAGTTGTCATAGTTGGGCATGCTAGTATAGTTGGGCATGCTAGTATAGTTGGGCATGCTAGTATAGTTGGGCATGCTAGTATACAAAAGGGTCAGTATGACAGACAAATTTCGGGACTTACCTGAACATCCCCAAACTCAACAACACTACTTGCCGAAGAGAAACCGGCTTCGCTGCCAGGCTACCTGTTAACCTCTAGGTGAACTGCGAGGTCGCCTCAGAATCCAGGTGAACTGCGATATCTGAGCAGGTCCCTTCTACAAGCCCCGGTTATTCCACTGATAGGCGCTCGTCAGCGGGTATAATTCGGAATTTTACAACGGCTGTAGCGCGAGTCACGGGCTTGCTCTCGGTGAGTATCGTTGAGGGAGGATTAAATTACGTTAGGTCAGGTCGAGCAGAGTGAAGTTGAGAGAAGATATGTTGATGGAGGAGAATGTTTCTGGAGTAGAGTTGACATGGCGAAGTATTGAGGGAAGGAAATGGCACGGCGAGGTTGAATGAATGATGGAGTAAATGGACGCGCCCCTACACGCTGATTCCTCCCTGATGGATCGGTCGTCGCCTCTGCATTACCCAACATGGTAACTATAACCACCAAACAATGATGCTGATCTCTGGGGTTTTCCCCAAAGACCCCGGAAATAGTGAACGGGGTCGGTTAAATAGAAAAAGTCGTTCTTCAGATCATCAGTGAATATAAACTCGTAATATCCCCGGATGATCTTCAGCTGTTCTGTTGTTCGGCACTCTCTTTGTTTGTGTGAGTTCTTGCAGACTTGATTCACCACGAGAGCTTGGTTTGGCCGTGGTAAGAAACTGCAGCAGTAACTTCATGCTGTCTCTGTGCTTTCGTTCTTTATGGCTATGACCAGGGTGTTTTTGGTGGAATTCTCGAGAATGAGGATTGGTTGCGACAGTTTAATGATCCTGGTGATACCTTGACTGGATTCATCACGTCAAGCTACAATCTTGGTTGTTTACTCGGCTGCTTCAAGAATTTCTTTGTTGGTGAGAGACTTGGTCGAAGATGGACTATTTGGGTTGCTATGGGCTGGATTCTCATCGGAGCTGCGTTGCAAGCCACTGCATTCACAAGAGGACATCTCATTGTTGGACGAATTGTCACTGGTGTCGGCACTGGTCTCAAGACCTCTACTGTTCCTATGTGAGATGTATCTCAGATGATACCTCGACTTGCTAACGAGTTATTCAGGTATCAATCTGAACTTTGCGAACGCACCAAGCGAGGTCGTCTTGTTTCCGCAAAAGTCATGTTCGTCGGCATCGGTATTGCCTTCGCATATTGGTGGGACTTTGCATTCAGTTTCGTCGGAGGACCATTCGCCTGGCGCTGGCCTCTCGCTTTTCAAGCCGTCTTTGCATTCTGGGCTATCTTTGTGGTGTTTGGTGTGCCCGAATCACCGCGTTGGCTGCTTAACCATGGAAAGCGAGAAGAGGCTATCGAAGTGCTGTCGGCGGTTTACGACAAACCCGTCGATCATGCTGATATTCTTCGAGAAGTTGGATCGATTGAGGCAGCTTTGTCGATGGAGGCTGAAGCGGAGGGAAGTACATCTTGGACTTCGACCTTCAGAAAAGACAAGGTCAACACGAGATATAGAGTCTTCTTTACTTGGTTTGTCCAGTTTATGAATCAAGTTGGCGGTATTAACTTGGTTGTTTACTATATCTTGAGTAAGCTCTGACGTACAGGCTTCCCATTGGCAGGAACACTAACATCCCTCAGCTGTTCTGACTGCCAACGTCGGACTTGAACATCAATTTGCCCAAATCATCGCGGGGTGCATTCAGCTCATGTTTCCCATCGGCTCTTTGCTTCCAACCCTGGCTTTGGACAAGATGGGTCGTCGATCTACCATGATGTGGGGATCTGCTGGACTCTCATTCTCTATGGTGATGGTAGCTGCGCTTCTGTCCCAGGCGGACGACACTTCTAGAGGAAGAGCATTCGCTGCTGGATCAGTAGCGTTCTTCTTCACCTACATGCTCGTATTTGGTGCAAGTATGAACTGTGTTCCGTGAGTTTAATAGGAGCTTTAGGCCTTTCGTTGCATAAATAACAGGAAAAATATGCGGTGACCTATGAATACCAACAAGTGTAAACAATAAGTCATAACCAACCAAATAATCATCTCGCCTCAGTCGAGTCCAACTCGAATTCTTCATATACCAAACTAAGTGAATCTATAAAACGCTTGATTCATGACTGTGAGCGACAAAGGTGGCTACAACAATCAGTTCTGCTGTGTCTATATTTAGCGGCGTCCTAATTGTCACCGATCGGTCCCGGAGCGCTGGCAAATTATTCAATTGGAGCGCTTGACTCATCGGCTGCTATATTGTCTTTTGAGTTTTGCAAGGATGATACTTCGGTAGACCACTCTGGAGGCGGAGAGTACGGGGATGAGAGTTAAAGTGAGATTAAGGGGAACCCAAGCTAGGGGAATAAAGTTTAAGCGTTGAAGCACCCTGAATAATTATGTGGGTTGATCGGATGTCGGCACTGTCTAGTGAACTGCCGGTATATTAAGCTTTAAGCATGAGACAGATATAATTTAAATGCCCATGATATGCAAGTCTATACGAACAAAATGAACTGGAAGCAGTTACCTCTTCTCGTATTTGGAGTATATTATACTTTTCTGGAAACCTACGAGAATATATAAAAAGACAACAAGGGTGAATACTATGTATATATTGCCTATTCGCCTCTTGCCATTCCATTTAAGCCAGACTCACTTTCAAAACCGCCAGCTCCGTCATCAAAGGAATCCCATCTTATTTTCTCTTCAACATATTCAGTAGCTACTTAAGGTAAGCTTAGCAGTATCCCTACAACCGAATACTAGGAGCAAACGTACTCAAACTTAAGCAGTTCTACCCACCTATCCACCAATTCATCATGCTCGCCAAAGCCGCTCTCCTCATTACATTCGTGTGCAACGTCTCAGGCACACCCCTCGTGGTCGCCGACCCAAAGGACCTGATCAACACCTGGTCCAGCAACGACTACAACGCCACACACGATACCTCAAACGGCGGAAATTTAATCCGCTGGGAATTTACCGTGAAAGGACGAAACGGTGTACCGGACCCAGGAAACTTCCAAGCCAAATGCCACGGCCTGCAGGTGATTTCGGATTACCTTGATCTGACTGGAAAGCCTGACTTTGAGGCCTGCAACAACAAAGCTTATGAGGCACGCCAGTACTTCTCTGGGAAGTATACGACTGTCGAAGTTCGTCGCACTGATTATCCTGATGTTGGTAAGAAGGTTCAGATTTCTGCTACGGCGAACTATACCTCAACTTCGAAGGATATTAAGAATGGGCACTTGAAGTTTGGAAATTTCCAGACCAAGTTCACTTCTACACCTGTTGAGGGTTAGGATTGCGTTAGAGAACTAGTTATGCTGGGAATCTGATGTGGAATAACGAGCTTTATATATCTCATGGCCGCTTAATATATATCTCCTTTTTCACTGCCATAAATAAATCAGCAAATGAGTGGCCTGAAACGACAATCAAGATGTGCATGCAGCTTCTGAACTTCTGTCACTAAACCCATCCCATTGACATCAATCGTACCTTCAATCTCAACATATTTTGTGTTTTCTAATCTTGATTATTGAATTATATATAAGATGAAGATGTCCTGAATCATCGCCCTTAGTAAATAGAAATATAATTCTCGGCATTCACTCCGAGGATCGCTTATCTAAGTAAGACCCTCCCCCAAC